>PVIU01003422.1:73291-145737 GCA_004026605.1 Ondatra zibethicus | reverse complement strand
GGTTGGGAGACTTTTGATGACTGTTTCTATTTCTTCAGCAGTTATAGGTCTGTTTAATTTGCTTATCTGGTCTTGATTTAATTTTGGTAAGTGATATTTATCCAGAAAGTTGTCCATTTCCTTTAAGTTTTCCAATTTTGTGGAGTACAGGTTTTCAAAATATGACCTGATGATCCTCTGTATTTCCTCCGTGTCTGTTCTTAGGTCCCCCTTTTCATTTCTGATTTTGTTAATTTGGATATTCTCTCTCTGCCTTTTGATAAGTTTGGATACAGGTTTGTCTATTTTGCTGATTTCAGCTCTCAATTTGATTATCTCCTGCCTGCCATCTAGTTCTCTTTGGTGAGTTTGCTTCTTTTTGTTCTAAAGTTTTCAAATGTTCTGTTAATTCACTAGTGTGGGATTTTTCCAGCTTCTTTATGTAGGCATTTAGTGCTATGAACTTGCCTCTTAACACTGCTTTCATTGTGTCTCATAAATTTGGGTATGTTGTGTGGTCATTTTCATTGAATTTTAGGAAGTCTTAATTTCCCCCTTTATTTCTTCTTTGACCCATTGATGATTCAGGTGAGCACTGTTTAATTTCCATGTGTTTGTAGGTTTTCTGGAATTGGTATTTCTGCTGACATCTAGGTTTAAAGCATGGTGATCTGATAAGGTACATTGGGTTATTCCATTTTTTTTGTATTTGTTGAGGTTTGTTTTGTTACCGAGTATGTGGTCAATTTTTGAGAAGGTTCCATGAGGTGCTGAGAAGAAGGTATATTCTTTTCTGTTTGGATGGAATATTCTATAGATGTCTGTTAAGTACATTTTAGACATAATATCTTTTAGTTCTCTTATTTCTCTGTTCATTTTTTGTCTGATTGACCTGTCCAGTGGTGAGAGGGGAGTGTTGAAGTCTCCCACTATCAGTGTGTGGGGTTTAATATATGATTTAAGCTTTCAAAGTGTTTCTTTGACATATGAAGGTGTCCCTGTATTTGGAGCACAGATGTTCAATACTGAAATTTCCTCTTGATGGATTTTCCCTGTGACTAATATGAAATGTCCTTCTTTGTCTCTTTTGACTGATTTTAGCTTGAAGTCTATTTTGTTAGATATTAGGATACCTACACCTGCTTGTTTCTTAGGTCCATTTGATTGGTATATTTTTTCCCAACCTTTTACTTTGAAATGATGTCTGTCTTTGAGGTTGAGATGCATTTCTTGCATGCAGAAGAAGGAATTCTACAAGACTTTCAAAGAGGAACTAATACCAATACTCCTCAAATTATTTCAAACAATAGAAACAGAGGGAACATTGCCAAACTCTTTTTGTGAGGCTACAATTACCCTGATACCCAAACCACAGAAAGACAATACTAAGAAAGAGAATTACAGACCAATCTCACTCATGAACATTGATGCAAAAATACTAAATAAAATACTAGCAAATAGAATCCAAGAACACATCAGCACCATCATCTACCATGACCAAGTCGGCTTCATCCCACAGATGCAGGGATGGTTCAACATACGAAAATCGGTCAACGTAATCCATCATATAAACAAGCTAAAAATTAAAAACCACATGATCATCTCATTAGATGCCGAAAAAGCGTTTGACAAAATACAACAAACCTTCATGATAAAAGTCTTGGAGAGAGCAGGGATACAAGGAACATACCTGAACATAATTAAGGCAATATACAGCAAGCCAACAGCCAACTTCAAACTAAATGGAGAGAAACTCCCAGCGATTCTACTGAAATCAGGAACAAGACAAGGTTGTCCACTCTCTCCATACCTATTCAATATAGTTCTTGAGGTCCTAGCTAGAGCAATAAGACACCAAAGAGAGATCAAGGGGGTACAAATTGGAAAAGAAGTCAAACTCTCACTGTTTGCTGATGATATGATAGTTTACATAAGTGATCCCAAAAATTCTACCAAGGAACTTCTACAATCCATAAACACATTTAGCAAGGTAGCAATATACAAGATTAACTCAAAAAAATCAGTAGCCCTCCTGTACACAAATGATAAAAAGACTAAGGAAGAAATCAGAGAATCAACACCCTTCACAATAGCCACAAATGGCATGAAATATCTCAGAGTAACTCTAACCAAACAAATGGAAGACTTGTATGACAAGAACTTTAAATCTTTGAAGAAAGAAATTGAAGAAGACACCAGAAAATGGAAAGACCTCCCATGCTGTTGGGTAGGCAGAATTAATATAGTAAAAACGGCAATCCTCCCCAAAGCAATCTACAGATTCAACGCAATGCCCAACAAAATTCTTCAACGACCTTGAAAGAACAATACTTAACTTCATTTGGAAAAGCAAAAAAACCCAGGATAGCCAAAACAATCCTGGGCAACAAAAGAACATCTGGAGGCATCACAATCCCCAACTTCAAACTATACTACAGAGCTACAGTACTGAAAACAGCCTGGTACTGGCATAAGAACAGACAGGAGGACCAGTGGAACCGAATAGAAGACCCAGATATCAATCCACACATCTTCGAATACCCGATATTTGATAAAGAAGCAAAAAATATCAAATGGAAAAAAGAAAGCATATTCAACAAGTGGTGCTGGCATAACTGGATATCAACATGTAGAAAAATGAAAGTAGACCCCTATCTATCAAAGTCCAAATGGATCAAAGACCTCAACATAAAGCCAGCCACACTGAACCTTATAGAAGAGAAAGTGGGAAGTACGCTTGAACGCATTGGCACAGGGAAGTACTTCCTAAATAGAACCCCAACAGCACAGACACTGAGAGAAACAATTAATAAATAGGACCTCCTGAAACTGAAAAGCTTCTGTAAAGCAAAGGATATGGTCAACAAGATAAAACGACAGCCTACAGAATGGGAAAAGATCTTCACTAACCCCACATCAGACAGAGGTCTGATCTACAAAATATACAAGGAACTCAAGAAATTGGACACCAAAAGAACACATAATCCAATAAAAAAAAATGGAGCACAGACCTAAACAAAGAACTCTCAACAGAGGAATCTAAAATGGCTGAAAGACACTTAAGGAAATGTTCAACATCCTTAGTCATCAGAGAAATGCAAATCAAAACAACTCTGAGATTCCATCTTACACCTGTAAGAATGCCAAGATCAAAAACACTGATGACAACCTATGCTGGAGAGGCTGTGGAGAAAAGGGAACACTTCTGCATTGCTGGTGAGAATGCAAGCTGGTACAACCCCTATGGATGTCAGTGTGGTGATTTCTCAGAAAATTAGGAAACAACCTTCCTCAAGACCCAGTAATACCACTTTTGGGTATATATCCAAAGGATGTTCAATTGTGCCACAAGGACATGTGCTCAACTATGTTCATAGCAGCTTTATTTGTCATAGCCAGAAACCGGAAACAACCTAAATGCCCCTCGATTGAAGAATGGATAAAAAAAATGTGGTACATTTACACAATGGAGTACTACACAGCAGAAAACAAAACAAAACAAAACAACAGCCTGAATTTTGCAGGAAAATGGATGGAACTAGAAAGCATTATTTTGAGTGAGGTAACCCAGACACAGAAAGACAATTATCACATGTACTCACTCATAGGTGGTTTTTAAACATAAGGCAAAGAAAACCAGCTTACAAACCACAATCCCAGAGAATTTAGACAACAATATGGACACTAAGAGAGACCTACATAGATCTAATCTACGTGGAAAGTAGAAAGTATAAAAAGACAAGATCTCCTGAATAAACTGGGAGCATGGGGACCTTAGGGGAGGATTGAAGGAGGGAGGGGAGTGGCAGGGAGGGGAGCAGAGAAAAATGTAGAGCTCAATAAATATCATGGGGGAAAGAAAAGATTAATTCTACACACTGAAATAGAAGAAGAAAAAGGTAAATTCTGGATTTGTTTGTTTTGAGACAGGGTCTCTCTGTGTAGCATTAGCTGTCTTAGAACTCACAAAGACCCTCCTACCTCGGCTACCCGAATGCTGGGATTAAAAGCATGTGTTACACTTGGTTAAATTCTGGATTTTTAAAGAAAAACAAAATATAAGTTTACACACACTACATGACCTCACTATGTAGCCTAGCTGACCTCAAACTCAGAGATACAGCTACCTCTGTCTCCCCAGTGTTGGAATTAAAGGTGTGAGTCACCATGCGGTCTATTGCTGTTTTTTTGAGACACAGACTCATGTAGCCCCAGCTGGTGTCAAACTCACTATGTAGCTGAGCTTAGTCTTGAACCGCTGATTCTCTTGCTTCTCCTGAGTGCCGAGATTATAAGTATGTACCATTATTCTTGGATAACTTTCCCTATATTATATATACATATATAATATATATATATGTATTGTGTGTGTGTGTGTGTGTACATGCCATAGTACACATGTAGAAGTTAGAGGGTTACTTTCCAAAGTGAGTTTTCTCCTTCTACCACATGGGTCACTGAGATCAAATTCAGGTCTTCAGGCTTGGTGGCAAGTACTCTTACCTACTGAGTCATCTTGTCAGCCCTCTTTAAAACACTCGAGTCAATTACTGGGTACAAGTTAGTGACTAATGACTAACACTAGTTATCCACTATTCTGGAACATTGTACAGTCGTGTGCTAGTTTAATATAGTCTATTACATAAACAAATGAGGCCTTAATTAAAGACTAAAACTTACCAGATGTTCGGTTTTCTTCTGCCTGTTTCAAACTCAGCTGCTTTTCTCTACTGCTGGTTAAATATTTTCTTGAAGGGTCTGTCATAGCTTTGTTGTTCCTACAGTTAACAATTTTAAATCAATATAGTGAATGTATCAAGATATTCTTAATTCTCAGTGAAATAAGAACAATGAAAATAACCTTTCATTAAGCCAAGAACCAATATAATACACACACACACATATGACTCTAGCAAATTAAGCAAAATAAAGCATATTTTCTTTTAAGAAAGTCAAATAAAGAGACAGCAAGATAATAGTTTTTTTTGTTGTTGTTTTTTTACCAAAAGCAAGATCAGGGTCTAGCCAGACAGCTCATGTAAGTAAAAGTGCTTGCCATGAAGGCCCAATGATCTAAGTATGATGTCAGAATACCACAGTGAAGGTAGAGAACGAACTCCTGCAAGTTGTCCTATGACCTCTAAACCATGGTATACACATGCACACACAAAGCACATGTGTACACACACACACAAAGTAATGACATTTAAAATTATTTACATGAGACAAAAACAATCAGTTAAAGATAAAAACTATCCAGTGAGTATTGATACTTTGCAGTTTTCAAAAATAAAACCGAAAATGTTTTTATGTCACATATAATTTGAAATGCTACTTAGGAAATACATTTCAGCTGGGGAGTTGATGGCATATGCCTTTAATCCCAGCACTCCGGGAGGCAGAGAAAAGTGGATCTCTGTGAGTTCAAGGCCAGCCTGGTCTACAAATGAGTTCCAGGATAGGCTCCAAAGCTACAAAAGAACCCTGTCTTGAAAAACAAACAATACACACACACACACACACACACACACACACACACACACCACACTTCACTTCAACTTGTAATCTTTACTAGTTTAAGTTCAGGAACACAAAGCTAAGATATCTTTCTTTCTTTTTATATGGGGGTCTCTACATATAGTCCTGGTTGTCCCAGAAGTAGCTGTGTACTACTCACAGAGATCCACTGGCCTCTGCCTCTTACAAGCTGGGATTAAAGGCATTCACAATCACAACAGGTGAAATTCCTCCCTATTATTTCCAAGTACTAAAAGAAGAATGTCCACAAAGATAAAATCTCCAAGTTTAGATTGAAATTACTAATTTAGGGGAATCATTATGAATTAAGCTTGCAGCACACAATGCTATTGCCCATATATCCTCTGGCTCCATTTTTGTGTCCTCTGCTTTACATCTTCACTCTACAGCCTCTCATTAAGAAATATAGCTAAGCCTAGAGGTGGTGGCGCACACCTTTAATCCCAGCACTCAAGAGGCATAGGCAGGTGGATCTCTGTGAGTTCAAGGCCAAGCCGGTCTACAGAGTGAGTTCTAGGACGGGCAGGGTTATACAGAGAAACCATATCTCAAAAATAAAAATTAAATATAACTAATCCTAGCACTCTGGAGGTGGAGGCAAGTGGGTCAGGAGCTCAAGGCCAGCCTGGGCTACATAGTGAATTTGAAATCAGACTGGATTGTGTAAGGCTTTGTGTCTCCCTCTCTCCAACCTTTAATGAGTTTGGTCCTATAACTAATTTTCTTTTCCTGAAAGAACATAACAGAAGTGTTTGTGAGTTTTGATCCCAAGCCTAAAAATGTCTTTCAGATTTCCAATTCTGTGGAATCCTACCACTGATATATAAATAATTCTAGGCTAGCTTGTTAGATGTTTGAAGACACATGGCCTAATTACCCCAGCTGATAGCAACTCCAGGGGACAGCCATGAGTAAGACTATTTGCAGATTCTCAAGCCTCTATACTGACCACAGATTCATGGGAAAAATCAAAGAATCTAGGTATAACTGGTTAAGCCAAGTTCAGATAAACTGAAGTATACAAGTCACTATAATTCATAAGTAACATTTTTGTTGTTAATTTGTTTTGGGTTTTGGTTTTTTTGAGACAGGCTCTATGTAGCTCTGCTGTCGTAGAACTCACTTGTAGACCAGGCTGGCCTTGAACTCAGAGAGATCTGCGTGGCTCTGCCTCCCAAGTGCTGGGAATTAAAGGCCTGCACCAGCATGCATGCCTGTGCAGCAATATTTTTAAATTTAAAGTCACTATATAGAGTAATGTGTTATACAATAATAGGTAAGTGCTACAAGGATGTGAGGTAAAATTTAACCATGAAAAAGACAGAACCGGCTTTCTGTATTGTTTAAGAGAGAACATAGGTCTTAGCTAAGACCAGAGGAATGTAGCAGGTGCCTTAGGATTGTAGAGTAACACCATTCTGTCTGCAAAAGAAAACTATAAATTATTTATAAAGTATGGTATACTACTCTTGTAAGAAAAGGCCTTCAAAGAGGATGAGCAGTCATTAAGGGACTATGTTACCAGGAGCATCAAGAAGCGGTGCTATCACACCATAAAGCTTTAAAGTCAAAGGGGCACAGCCACAACCTACTGTACCTGGAATTAAATAAGAGTAATTAACCTGGACCAGTCTGGACACTAGCACAAAGTGAAAATCAACTACAACCCTAGTAAAGGACTATGTTAAAAGACAAGAGAGGAAGAGTTCTAAGGAAGTATCTCACCACTGGCTCTGTGTGGATAGAGAAAGAAGGTCACGAATACTTATTAGCTGGCAGCAAAGGGTTTAGATGAATGATCAGGTGTTGGAAGATCAGGAAGAAATGATGATATACAAAGGAACTATATGGATAAGTGTATAAAGGACAAAGATCTGTGTCACATGCTAATTTTCACCAGGAAAACATCCTACAATCAGAAGGATAACTTGTCAGCAAATCTGTCCTTAGCTATTTTTTCAACAGAGATCCAATTAAAACAGATATAGTGGCAGAGATAGAATCTATAGTATAGCTTTTCCCTCATCTAAGTTTGGCTCTTGCTGTTGTGTTATAAATGGCCAACAACAAAAACTGGTGCTGAGCTCTAATCTAGCCTCCTTCTTTTGAAACCAATTCTTCATTTGGTTGAAAATGACTTTAGCAAATTACTTCCACCCTAGAAAAAGACAATAAATGAGCCAGAGATCACTTGGTGGATAAAGCGTGATGACCTGAACTGTGAAGGAATAAATGATAGTTAACTTTTGGCCAAGTTTACAATGATTTTTAGAACAGTCCCAGAAATCTAACATTGTCTCTGGAAAATAAACCAAAGGAAAACCAAACAGTCTGTATTGGACTACTTCGATTTCTGCAATGAAACACCACAGACTGGCTACTACGCCAGTTGATTTTTCTCAGTAAATATAGGATCACAGTGTCAGCAATTTCAGTTTCTGGTGAGACCCCTCCTCATGGCTTATGGATGGTGTTACCTTCTCACTATGTCATTATATGGACAGTGTGGACATCTATTCCTAGTCTTAGTCCTTCTGGATCAGAGCTCCACCTTAAAACCTCTTTTAACCTTATCTAATTCCAAAAAAGTTCTAGCTTCGAAACCAACTTTGGGATGATATCTTCAACAAATGAATTTGGAGGTAGGGAAAAGGTTCTTGATCTCTTTCACTCACTTATCAGAAAGAAAGGAAGGAAGGCTTACACTAACCCAGAAGACCAACAAGAAACATTTGTTGAGCTGGACAGTGGTATACACTTGTAATACCAGCACACAGGAGGCTGATGAGTTGGAGGCCAGTACATACCTTTCAAGATCTTGTCTCAAAAACAAAAATGAACAACAAAGCTCCCAAAGAACAAAGAACTATTTATTTCCAATTCTTCTGCTCATCCTTCCTCTCAGTGTCACAACAATAGGCAGGATAGGAGTTGTGCAACAGAATGACAAAATCTGAAGTATCCAATGAAGTCTCTGCTCTAGTGTCACCAACACATCTTAAATTCTATTCTTCTATAATTGGAATTATCACAAATTGAATACTGCTGCAAATTTTCCCTAGGAGTTTGAACAATTGATGTAAAAAGTACTGGTCAAGTGCCACAAAGGCTCTTAAAGCAACTTACGATGATGAATCATTTTCCTTAGGATAATCTTCAGTTAGCTCTGAGCCAGATAACATTCTTTTCCTCTTTTCAGTGCTATGGAGAACAGATTTAAAAAAACAAAACAAAAAAAGGACTACTTTTAAAAAGCCATAATTCATACCATCAAAAATCATAAACCAGGACTAGGAAGAAAACTAAAATCAGGAAAGTGCTTGATCTGCAAGCACAAGATCCGAGTCTGAACCCCGGGAGTCACACAGAAAGCTAGGTGTGATGATGCGCCTACAACCCCGTGCTGGGAAGGTCCCTGCGGCTTCCGAGTAAGTTCCAACCAGTGAGAAGCCCTGTCTCAAAAAAAGGGGTAGACAGCATCTGAAAAATGACCCCAAGTTGTCCTGTGGCCTTCAAACACACACACACACAAATGTGTAAGTGTATTTATACATGCACACCCATCCACACCTAGACAAAAAATTAAAAACCTATTCAAAAATAGGAAATAAGACTATAATAGCCTGATTCTTTACATTCTACTTAATATACTGGTTTGTCTACATGTTCAACACATGTCACTGACATAAACTGAAGATAAATCTTTGTAATTAATTATACATGAAAAGTATGTTTTATATTTGCTGCTTTTTTTCTCCCTGAATTCCTAAAAGTCCCAAAAGACATTTACAAACAGGTTTAGTCTTTCCTACCGGTTTTCTAATAATCCTGATCTAAGAGGTGTTGATGTCAGTGACAAGGAAGGAACCGTCCGGCTAACAGCCATTCCACTTCCAGCTACTGTCTTAATTGATCCTCTACTGGGGTTGCCAAGAACTTTTCGAAATGGAATATCATCTTTAGTTTCTAAACTTCCTCTTTTTGAAGAGGCCTGTAAAAATAAAATGTGAGACAGTTAAATCTTTGAAGTGAAAGCACATTTTGTTTGAGACAGTATCACATATAAACTTCAGGATGGCCTCAAACTTATTAAGCACAGAGGATAACCTATCTAGAACTGGTCTTCCAGCCACCACTTCTCAAGTGCTAAGGTTAAAAACATGCATCACTATGTCTGGCTTATGTGGTTTGAAGGACCAAACACAAGGTTTCAAGCATTCCAGACAAGCCTTCTACCAACTGAGCTATGTCCCCAGTCCAATTATAAATAAGTTTTTTTAAAATTTATTTTATTTCCTGTGAGTTGATGCTTCACCTGCAATTATGTCTGTGTAAGAGTGTCAGATCACATGCAACTGGAGTTACTGACACTTGTGAGGTGCCATGTGGGTGCTGGGAATTAAATCTGGGTCCTCTGAAGAGCAGTCAGTGCTCTTAACCACTGAACCATCTCTCCAGCCCATTATACCACCATTTCTTATGGGGGTTAAGAAAGTTCTCCAGGGGCGGGGAGGGGGGGCAGCTGGGAGTAGTATGCAAAATGAAAAACAAAAAACAAACAAAATAAAATACCTCTCCAGGAGAATCTGATATACTCAACTGTGAGAAATTGAGTTTGTAGTATCTATCTTTTCTTGTAGTATCTATCTATCTATCTATCTATCTATCTATCTCTATCTATCTATCTATCTATCTATCTATCTATCTATCTATCTATCTATCTATCTATCTATCTGTGATTTTGAAAAAGAATCTTGTTTTGCAGTCCCAGCTAGCCTAAAACTCACCATTTTCTTGTGCCTCAGCCTTAAGTGATGGGATTATAGAAATATACAATCACATCTAACTCTCCCATAGTATTCTTATAAACTTGAAACTCTTGGAGTAGATGAGATGATTCAGGGGCTAAAAGCACTTGCCAAGTTAGCCTGATGATCTGAACCAATTCCAAGAAGTATGCAAAAGTGAAAGAGAAAACAAATGCTAAAAAATTTTCCTCTGATGTCTATACATGCTCTGTGGCATTCATGCAGCTGCATACAAATACACATACACAAATGTAAAAGAAAAAAAACCATGGAAAGAACCTAAAAGTCATTTAGCTCTTAATTATCGTAAGTAAGTATTACCTAAGCAATCACCTCTCTTGTACAAATAAATATATTTACAGAAGAACTTTGAAGTTTCTGATTTTATACCTGGCTTTCCTTTGCAAACCAATTAAAAGAGACAACAATTGCTAAACTGCAGTAAGATTATTTACTTGTGCACACCAAGTCTCTCGGCTTGCTCAATATTATGGATAAAAACTTTTTTCAAAGCAAAAGGAAGATTATCACTAAAATAGTTTGGTGTCATAGTGTAAAGCCAAAGTTCATGCACAACAGATGCAAAGGCATCAAAGAAATAGCAGCAAACATTCTGAGGCTGTTTCTAGTAGTACAGCACACAGCCAGCTAGCCCCTTTTATGTGTACTATCTCAGAAGATGTTGGTGCTGTCTCCATTATATAGATAGGAATTTAGGCTCAGGAAACTTGAGCTGCACCAATCAATGACCCATGTTTGTAAGTGGCAGTACTACATGCTGGCTTTTTTTTTTTTTTTTTTTTTTTTTGGTTTTTGGAAACAAGATTTCTCTGTATAACAGCCCTGCCTGTTCTGGAACTCGCTCTTGAAGACCAGGCTGGTCTTGAACTAACAGAGATCTGCCTGCCTTTGCCTCCTAAGTACTGAGACTAAAGGCATGCGCCACCACTGCCCAGCTTTTCATGCTTGATTTTATAACAAGACATCCTTGGTTCTAAAAACTACTATGGTTCATTCTGATGATCATTGGACATCAAGTAAAGGTTAAGTAAAACTATGTAAAAAGGTAAAATTGAAATATAAGACAGAAATTGGTTGTGGTGTATATCTTTAATCCCAGCATGTGGGAGGCAGAGGCAGGCAGATCTCTGAGAATGGCTTGGTCTACAGATTAAGTTCCAGGACAGCTAGGGCTAACACAGAGAAACTGTGTCTGGAAAATAACAAAGAGAGAGATTAAAAAAAAGGTAAATTGTGATAATACTTAGAAACTGTTTTTAGAAAAACAAAGAGGTAGAGGTAGCCAAAAGGACAAAGGTCAGCTATGTTGAAGCACCACTGTGATATTGCTACATTAGAGATCATTATCTAAATTCCACACCATGGGGGCTGGCAAGATGGCTCAGCGGTTAAGAGCACTGACTGCTCTTCCAGAGGTCCTGAGTTCAATTCCCAGCAACCACATGGTGGCCACAACCATCTGTAATGAGATCTGGTGCCCCCTTCTGGTGTGCAGGTGTACATGGAAGGAATGTTGTATACATAATAAATAAATCTTTAAAAAAAATAAATTCCACACCATGTAACTACTTAATGCATCTATGCTAAATGCGTTTTTAAGAAGCCAGAGATTCAAATGAACATACCTGACTGTCTGAGTAAGAAAGGTGTCTGTTAGTTTCCTTCTGAGAGGCCCTGCTGCCCAGAATAGCTCCAAAACTACCAGACCCTTGAGAAGGTTTCATAGCTGGTGGACAAAAATGAACAAACCACTTAATTTAATAAAAGTACTCATCATCATTGTTGTTAAATAATACAGAAATGGAAGTAATAGCCAATTCTCTCTGACAGATTGCGCAACTGAGATACACAGTAATATTTAGGGATAAGAGCTCCAATAAAAGAGTAAGTAACACAAGAGGTGGTCACTTAACAGCATAAAAATTTACAAGACAGAAAGTATTTTATAATTAGTGGTATGAAAGAGTAAATCACTATATCTAGGGCATGAATACTTATACCAATGTCAAGAAAAAAATCAAATATAGTAACAAGTATACTTTTTATTTAAAAAATATTATTTTCTAAACCAGGTAGTGGCAGTGCACACCTTTAATCCCAGCACTTGGGAGGCAGAGGCAGGTGGATCTCTGTGAGTTCGAGGCCAGCCTGGTCTTCAGAGCTAGTTCAGGACAGTTAAGGCTGTTATACAGAGAAACACTGTATTGGGGGGAGGGGGGGAGAAGATTGTCATTTAATTAATTAATAAACATGATGGCTATGGTAGACTAAAAAAAAAAAAAAGAAAAAAGAAAGAAATATAGATTCAATACCATTGTTTAAGATTTGGCCGGGCGGTGGCACACGCCTTTAATCCCAGCATTCGGAAGGCAGACGCAGGCAGATCTCTGTGAGTTCGAGGCCAGCCTAGTCTACAAGAGCTAGTTCCAGGACAGGCTCCAAAGCCACAGAGAAACCCTGTCTCGAAAAAACAAAAAGAAAAAAAAAATTTGAAATAGTAATATATTCAAATGCTTTTTTGGACAAGGTTTTGCTACTTAGCCCAGGTTGGCTTCAAACTCAAAATCCTACTGCCATTAGCCTCTCAAAGTGTCAAGTGCTACAGTTCAAGTGTATGTGCCACTACTGTACACCTCCTTCCACTGTTCTTTCTCTCCTGTCCTTTTCTCAACAGGGTTGAACAGACATACTGGCTTTAAACAGTCTCCTAGCCTTAGCTTCCTAGCTGCTGGGACAGCAGGCATTTGCCATTATGCCCTATTTGTATTCAGTATTGTTAATACTCAAGTTAACATAATTCAAGATTGGTGGCATAAACATAAGAATAGCTAGCTATTAAACAGAAAACTACAAAATTTAATTTATAAGAATGGTGTAATATATCAAGTAAACATAAGAAAATTCATACTGTCACATCTTCATTCTCTGTGGAGGAAGTCAATACAAGACCTTGTGCATGCTAAGTACCTGCTCTATTAGAGCTACAACTCCAGTCTGTGTTATATTTAACTTGAAAAAACTCAGATAAAAGTTATCAGTGAACAGAGATATTTACTTCCTCCTTTTCAACTGACCACCTTTTATTTCTTCATTACTCAATTTTGTCATTGATTTTATAGAAAAGGCTTGCAGATTTTTACAACTAAGTGTGCCATCTGTAGACATAACATGCATAGCCTTTATCACATTGAAATAGTTTTCTCCTACTCCCTAGTCTATTTAGAGTACTTATTGTGAGAGAATATTAAACTTGGCATTTTTTTTTCCACCAAGATGATTATGTGGTTTTGTCCTTCAGTCTGTTATTGTGGTGCATTATATAGACTGATTTTCATGCTGCACTAGTTTTACATTCCAGGAATAAATTTAGCATACTTCTTGTATGGTGACACTTAACTTAGACCAACAGTATTTTGTTGAGGATTCCCCATCAGTGTCCATCAGGAAAATTGGTGTACAGCCATCATATTGTTTGTCAGGCTCAGGCTGGCCTCGAAAAACACTGAACTTTGATCCTCCTGCCTCTATTGGAGTGCTGGAATTACATGTATGCCCACCATGCCTGGTTTCTGTGTGCTGATCTGTTAGGGACTCTACAGTCTCCTGCAAACTGTAGGCTCTATCAAATGAGCCACACCCATCACCCTCAGTCATCATGTTCTTTTAGACCTATTAATGTCAGACTCATGAGATGATTAGTACTTACCTGCATGAAGTCTGTTTTGATGGACTGCATCTAGAAACAACCTCATTTCCTCTGCTTCCTTACTTGGTACTTTGTCAATAGACAAGAAGCTGTTATCTTGTAAAGTCAACATTAGACGACTTTGTTTTGTTCCACTGGGACGTAGTACCACATTTTTAATGTTATGACTTAGCTAAAAGAAGAAAACAATTATCTTTTCGCTCAAAATATACAACAAAGTATAATTAAGCTGTCTAAAAATTGCTGAATTTCATACATTCCCATTTACCTTTCTTCCTCTTTCTTGATAAATTTAACTCAAATATATAACCTTTGTGAAAAGATTTATTTCCATGTTTAATTATATGGATGCATGCATATCTGAATGTGGTTATGTAGTAGCACCTATGGAAGCCAGAAGACATTGTGTTCTCTGAAGCTAGAGTTATAGGCAGTCATGCGCTATTCCACATGAATACTGGGAATTTACCTGGGGCCCTTTGCAAAATAAGTATGTGCTTTTAACTGCTAAGTCACTTTTTTTTCTTTAAGATTAGGTCCCACTATAGAGTCTAATTGGTCTAGAACTCACTATATATTTCAGGCTGGCCTCTAAACTCACATTGCTCTTAACTACCAAACCTCTGCCTCCTGAGTGCTGGAATTAAATGTGTGCCTCCATGCCCAGTTAACATTTAGCTTTTAAAACCAGCATTTTACTACATTTTATCAATTTATGAGTATTGGGGGCGGTGCCATAGAATGTCAATGGAGGTCAGAGGATAACCTGTGGTAACTGATTTTTCCTCCACCATGTGATATATTCTCATGTATAACTTAGGCTAGCCTTGAACACACTACATAATGAAGTCCAGTAGTCCAGTATCGCCTCTCTTTTTCCAGTCTCCAGCTCCCCAGTGCTGGAATTACAAGCATGTACCACTATACCATAATAGAATGTATGTGATATACAAAAGCATCACCAACTTACTTTCACAGTTCAAAAGTATAAACAATTGGAAAGTTTATTTCAAGCAAATTCAAGCATAAAGTTTAAAATATATTTCTTGAAAAACTAATAAATATAATTTTTAAAATTTATTTTATTTTTTTTCAAACCTTATTTTATGTGTATTGGTGTGAAGGTGTCAGATCCCCTGCAACTGGATCTTCAGACAGTTGTGAGCGGCCATGTGGGTGCTGGGAATTGAACCCGGGTCCTCTGGAAGAGGAGTCAGTGCTCTTAACCACTGAACCATCTCTCCAACCCCTATTTTTATTTTTCAAGATAGGATTTCTTTCTGTAGTGTTGGCTGTCCTAGAATTTAGAGAGGTCTTCCCGCCTCTAACTCCCGAGTACTGGGATTAAGGTGTGCACCACCACCTCCCAGGTAAATTTATTTATTTGGTTTGTTTGTTTTTTTTTTGAGACAGAGTATCTCTATGTATCTCTGGCTATTAAATTTATTTTTTATGTGTATGGGTATTCTGTCTTCATGTATATTTCTTGCCTGGTGCCCTCAGAAACCAGAAAAAGGTATTGGATTCCCTGGAACTGAAGTTAAAACAGTTATGAGCTACCTTTGGGTGCTGGGAATTGAACCCATGTCCTCTCAAACAGCACCCAGTGCTCTTAACTGTCAGGCAATCTTTCAAGGTCTGATGAATATAGATCTTTTAAAAGTACATGTAGTTTTTTTCAGTCACTGAGCCATCTCTCCAGACCTTGATTTTTTTTTTTTTAAAAAAAACCACAGTCTCACTATGCACCCCAAACTGGCCTCAAATTCACTATGCAGACCAGGTTAGGCCTGAAGTTAAAACACTCTTGTATAAGATTCCCAAATGCTGGGATTATAGGAATGTGTTACCATGCATAGCTATGTTCTTAAATTCAACTCCCACAAAGATTAGCAGCTCTTAGCTCCACAATAGTAGTACAGAAGGAGAAAATTAACTATTTAAAATTTTGTTATATTTTATGTGCATATATATGTGTATGTATATGGTGTGTATCATGTCACAGCATGTGTGTGTAGGTCAGAGGACAACTTGTGGGAACTGATACTCTCCTTCCACCTTATGGGTCCTAAGGAACAAACTCAGATAGCCAAGTTTTTTGACAGGTGTCTTAATCTACTGAGCCATCTTGCCGGCCCAATAGCTATATTCTTTTAAAGATAGTGACAAGTTTTTACAGTTAGAGGAAGATAGCTATAAAAATGACCCGAACAATCATTCATTAAAGACCATGACATATGGCAGGATTATTTAGGACATAGATACTTACTTTTAGAAGGCACTAAAAAAATTCCATTAAATGACTCTAGCAATTACTTCAAAGAAAAAAAAAAGATGAGCTAAGATTATCTAATGTGTGTGTGTGTGTGTTGTCAGAGACTGAATCCCAGGTTCTGAGCACATTAGGGAAGTGCTACTGCTTAGCTCATATTCAGTCCACATTCTCCCAGACAGGCCTTCATGGCCCCATCACTCTGTGATATGTGTCTTAATCTCATCTGAGAAAAATTCTGACCAGGTAGCCCAGATTGGACATGCATTACAACTACTACTGACTTAGCCTCTGAAGTGCTGGGATCATAGGAGTGTACCTTCAAAATCTGGCCTAATGGGGTTTTGTTGTTGTTATCACTGTTTTTTTTTCCTATGGAGGGTGGATTTCAGTTTATAGTTCCATGTTTTTTGATACAGGATTTCATATAGCTCAGGCTGGCCTCAAACTTGCTTTGTGACTCAAGATAACCTTGAACTGCTGATCTTCCTTCCTCTACCTCTCAAGTGTTAGGATTATATGCATCGCTGTTCACAAATGTTAATGTGGCTTTTGAAATAGCTTAAATATCTGGTACCCAAACCTCTCTAAGTTCTTTCCCACTAGTTTTCTTTGCAACAATGGTGACTGTTTCCTATTCTTTATTAAACCTAACAATACTACTGAGTAATTTATAAAACAACACATAAAAGTACCAAACCTTTCAGGGCCACTTTACTACAACTATGAAACAATGACACAGTGTGGCTCTTTAGTAAAGGATCTCACTAAGGAACCACTCCAAATCAAAATATGTTATACCTGAAACATCCTTGGAATTCCTCCAGTGTTGTAGTGAACTACTAGGCTGACTTTATTGTCTTTTTCCACAATTTCAAAGGATCCTTCTTTCCACTTTGTAATTCCAGTCTGCATACTTCGAACTCTGATAGGACCATTTATCTTCAGAGGAGACATATTTTCTTTAAAAATAAATTGCTTTTAACAAAATTAAAAAACAAAAATATATGTTCACCTGACAGATTCTAGAGAAGAAAAATACAAGTTACAAGTGATTAAAAACAAAATTTTAAAGAGGATACTTAACGAATCATCTTATATCTTTCTCCATTTGGGGAAAAAAATCATTTACTCTCTAAAGAAAAAAATCTTACCCCTTCTCTAAAAAACATCCATATTCAGCATTACCATTTCCAAAAAGCAATTTAACTTAAACTTCAATATTCAAATTTATTCAAGATTCCAGAATAAACAATTTTCTTTTCTTTGGTGAGTATGTGTATAACGTGCGTGTATTAGTGAGGCACACATGTAAGAGCAGTTTGAGACAAGGTTCCTTCTGCTCACTGCTGCATCCACCAGGCTAGTGTACCCATAAGCTTCCAGTGAGTCTTCTGTCTCTGCCTGGGATTCTAGACATGTATGCACTCTGTCCAGCTTTTATGTGGGCTCTGGAGATTCAAACTCAGGTCATCATGCTTGGTCACTGGGTACTATATCCATTGAGTCATCTTCCCAACCTCTTGAATGAACTTCTAATACTTATAAATGACTTATAACAATCAATAATAGGATAAGATATCTAATACCACTCAACTAGACTTGCAAATAAAATGATAGTAATAGATGTTAGCAAATAGTATTACATGTATAAATGTGCAAATATCTAAAATTGCTAAACCAAATTTTTTATGTATTTTCATCTTCTAAAACAGTATCTATAAAATGGATTCTTGCTGATAAGCTTATAAATTAAATATTGAACATAAATACTGCCTAGATGGTTCAGTTGGAAAATCTAGAAAACATAGTATAAAACGGATATTAGGTCTAGAAATTGAGAGCCAATTCTGTCACTAACTTGTAACTTCTTTCTCTGATATTAGTGCTGTCAATCATACAATGTGACAATAACAACATAATGTTGGGGAATGAAATAACACATATATTCAGCTGATACTACTATTAACATCTATGGAGTTAGCAACCATGTGCTAAATTATTCCTTCTATGTAATATCCCTTTTTCCAAAGACCTCAATAAATCAGATGTTAACAGGAGTTACAAATTAACTGCCTATGAGGTCAGCCAGGTAAGAGAAATGACTGAGGCAGATAAAATATGTTCAGGTGCAATCAAATCTAGTCAACTGCTAGCATGTGAACCTTGATTTGCCAGTTCACCTTTTTTTCTTGTTTTTCACAAAAATGAACTTCATATAAGATTATTCATTTTATATTGTAAGCAATAAATTCAAATTTATTTTTAAAAGCCATCAAACAAAACTCACCTATAGGGAGGAGGTGTTAAGTCTGGGGTCCTTGGGTTCAAAGCCTATAATTACTTCATGGAAAGTAACTAGGAATCAAAGAAGACATTTAAAAACACTTTGAGAGTTCAATGCTCTTATGCATCTTAAGTTCTTCATTACTATTTATTCACACCCTCAAAAATTTCTGATAGCCAACTGTGGTCACATTTAAAAATTAGCAATTTACTGAACATATAAATTAAAAACAATAAAGTTTATTATTTACTACTATGCCTATTCATGTGACATTTTGCTCAAACTAGTAACCCTACAGAAACCTGAACAAGCCACTTGCACTTGTAATACATTTTAGCTATTATTTGTGGCTCTATTGTTTATACAAGTCCTTGACATTCCTTTCCTTTCTATCTATCAGGAATAGAAAGAATATGTTGTTTCTCTTCTACACCCGTTTCCCAGGCCAGAATCATTAGAACTAGCTTTGACCTTCTTATATATTTTGGACTAGAAATGGGAGGTTAGAATTCTGTGAATTCTTAACTTCATATGCCTTTTAGGTATTTTTCTAAGTAAACTACAAATCAAATAGATTTACTCTCCATCTTAGTATTACTCAATGGCTTTTAAACGTTTTTACAATAAAATACAAACTCATTAACATGATATCAAGGCCTCAGGCCCTCATTATCTATTCCCAATTAAGTGTACTGTGGGAACTCCTTCAGCCAATAGTCTTTAAGATACCGGCCCACTTTGGAAGTGGTCTCATGTACTATAAATTCAAATGAAAAGCACGAGCAGGCCTCTTGGCTGCTGGATTCAGTCCCAGTTCCCAGAGCACACTGCAGATCACTCCTTTTTCTGTGAGTTTATCCCTAAAAAATAAACCTTTGTTACACTCCATTTCAGGCTATTGTGGAACTCTTTTGTACACCAACATAACCATCCCCTCAATCCAGCCATCTCAATTAAAAAAAATCCCCAAAGCCATGTATTCTCATGACACTAAATCTTTACACACTGTGGTCATGTCTATAAGTTTTCATGTATTCTCCCCTCCTGATCTGCCTTAATTCCTTCTTTTGGTTCTAAAATCAACGCTCAACTTAGATGTCACCGTCTTTAAGAAGCTTTCCTGACTTTCACTGGTTCTCTTCCTCTTACTCACTCTGAGGCTATTTAATTTTTTTAAATTTTTATTTCATGAACATTAGTGTTTTGCCTGCATATATGTCGGTGTGAGGATGTCGGGTCCCCTGGAACTGGAGTTACAGACAGTTGTGAGCTGCCATGTGGGTGTTAGGAATTGAACGCAGGTCCTCCGGAAGAGCTTCAGTGCTCTTAACCACTGAGCCACTTCTCCAACCCCTGAGGCTATTTAAATCCTTCACCATATTCCTGTTGTACTTTGTGCTTATAGACACATGACACTATTATAAATGTTATTTATTCCTTTGATTCTACCTATATTATTTGAAGACAAGGAATGTGTTCTTTAATCTCAATAAGCATCATTGTTCAAGAATGATGAACAAGCTGGGATGGTAGCACATACCTTTAGCACCAGCACTTGGGAGGTAGAGGAATGAAGATTACTGTGGGTTTAAGGTCAGTCTAGCCTATACAACAAGTATCATATCAAACATACATAGTAAGACTATCTCAGCCGGGCAGTGGTGGCGCACGCCTTTAATCCCAGCACTTGGGAGGCAGAGGCAGGTGGATCTCTGTGAGTTCAAGGCCAGCCTGGTCTACAAGAGCTAGTTCCAGGACAGGCTCCAAAGCTACAGAGAAACCCTGTCTCGAAAAACCAAAAAAAAAAAAAAAAGACTATCTCAAGAAAGATTTTATGTCTTATCAGTTTTTTTTTTAATCTTTCCTTCTACCTCTCCCTGAAAAAAGTTTTATGTCTTATCAAATGCTTTCTTCTTTCTCTATAGCTCATTATGGGTTAGGGTACCAAAAGGGACTATAAAACACCATTATCTTGGTGTTGATTATTTAAAATATCATTATTAAATAAAACTTAGAAATGAAATTTCACATCTACTAAAGTATACAAGATATTTAAAAAACTTATTGCTTTCTAATTCTAAACGCAAATTTTGATTACGAGTATAAAATTTTACTTCATGACTTCATATGTTGAACATTTTCTTAACCATTTCGACTACCAGCTTTGTTTTTTTCTAATGAAAAAACTGAAAGATAAAGAACATAAAACTAGAGAATAGAATGAAAACATTCAATATTTCTTTTGTACTAAATGAATGAACAGTAACCACTCCAGAGCTTGCCCTATCTGCCGAAGATAAAAAGTTTCTTTTTCAATATGAAGTACATACAGAAACAATTTAAAAAAGAACTTTTTTTTTTAAAAGACAGGGTCTTACACTGTAGCCCAGTTTGGTCTAGAAATCACTGTATAATACAGGCTGGCTTCAAACTGACAGCAATTCTCCTGTTTTAGCCCCACCTCCGGCCCCCCCGCCCAGTGCTGGGATTACAGGCGTGAGTCATTATGCCTAGCATTAGTTAAACTTCCTATAAACAGGAGAAAAAGATTCCTTGAACTCTAACTATCCAAGTTTGAGATTCCATGCAAGCTCATATTGCAAACTAGGTGTCTTTTTGTAGACACCTTACTTAAATTACTTAAATGCATATATATCAGGCATTCTGTGGTAAAGAAATCATGCTAAACATAAATGTATAATAAAAAAACCTGTCAATTCTAGCCTATTTGCATATTACTGCAAACACAGAACCAAAACAAAACGAATACTTACTTTTCAGTGACTTTTACTGAAAAATTCCACAAAATAACAATTCTCCTTTGTTCTGTTTCTTGTGCCAAAAGCAATGTACTTTTCTTGAGAAACAATTCATATTCTCCAGCTCTACCAGTGATCCCTCCAGGAGTCAGTCATCAACTCAGCTAAAGAAAACAGAAGTGTGCTTTAAGAAATTTCAACATATGAAATTAAAACAAAAAAAAATGAATCATGTATGTCAAAAAGACTCATTTAAAGACCACTTACTGAAAATATTAAAATAAAATGCAACACACAATGAGGAACTCAGGAAGAGCCTGCAAGTCCATCACCCAGTGTCTCACTTTTATTTATTGCTATTAGATTTTGAAACTAAGTCAGTGAAAAAGTACATCCTTTGTTGAATTTAGAAACATTGTTGCATCATAACCATCTAAAAGACGGCTTGTAAATTGTGTCGATCTGTAGTTTTTAAAGCTGGAAAATTTTAAGTTGTGTTGATCTGTAGTATTTGAAAAGCTGGGAAAAGGCTATCTTCACCACCTTTCAGAAAGTTCTTTAAAAAATAAACAACAAAAAATTCTTAATTTTAGGTTTTTCTAAACCTTTCTCTGGAATTCTACCACAAGTTTGAATACAACATCAACTTTTAACTCAGTCTGTTCATTTAGAAAAATGATTTATAAGCTGGGCGGCGGCAGCGCACGCCTTTAATCCCAGCACTTGCGAGGCAGAGGCAGGTGGATCTCAGTGAGTTCAAGGCCAGCCTGGTCTACAAGAGCTAGTTCCAGGGCAGGCTCTAAAACTACAGCGAAACCCTGTCTCGAAAGACAAAAAAAGAAAGGAAGGAAGGAAGGAAGGAAGGAAGGAAGGAAGGAAGGAAGGAAG
This sequence comes from Ondatra zibethicus, assembly GCA_004026605.1. Lineage (NCBI taxonomy): Eukaryota > Metazoa > Chordata > Mammalia > Rodentia > Cricetidae > Ondatra > Ondatra zibethicus. The sequence continues at coordinate 123,479 of PVIU01003422.1, read as the reverse complement.
GAAGGAAGGAAGGAAGGAAAATTACTTATTCTAGTTAGAAGACACCATGGCAGGAGACAATATGTGAGGATGACACAGTATAAGACCAGCCGCTGTTCTTTGACGTCCCTATGTTTCCACCATCATGCAGGAAAGAAGGCTCTTTTGTTTTGTTTTGTTGTTTTTTCGAGACAGGGTTTCTCTGTGTAGCCCTGCTGTCCTGTAGACCAGGCTGGACTCAAACTCACAGAGATCCGCCTGCCTCTGCCTCTGAAGTGCTGGGATTAAAAGTGTGCACCACCACCACCCGGCTTCAGGAAAGAAGTCAGCTTAAGATCCTGCTCACCTATTCAACACCCAATTTCTTAATCGGGCAGAGGTGGCACACGCCTTTAATCTCAGCATTCCAGAGGCAGGGACAGGTGGGTCTCTGTGAGTTCAAGGCCAGCCTGGTCTACAAAGTAAGTTCCAGGACAGGCTCCAAAGCTACAGAGAAACCCTGTCTCAAGAAACAAAAAGTACTTCCCTAATTCAGAAACTCATTACTTTGGGATAGGGATGTGGCTCCATTGGTAGGGTGCTTGCCTACCATGCATGAAACCCTGGAATTCATTGTCAGCAAAAAATTAACTGGTGTGGCTCTATCCCAACACTTGGGAGGTGTAGTAGGAGTTCAAGGTTCATCTTCAGCTACATAGTGAGTTTCAAAGCCAGCGTGAGCTACATGAGAGGCTGTCTCAGAAATAAATAAGTTAATTCATTAAAAACTCACTTCTTTAAATCATCACCCCACCCAATAAATATTATGCATTTACTAAACAGAGTGCTTAATTATTATTGATTTAATATTAATAATCTGAGAGGACAGGTTTTATCACTGTATCTTACACATAAAGGAAACTGAGGCTTTCAGAAATTATGAAATTATGCAGGGGTTGTAAACAGAAACTGGACTTTCATTTCCTGGCCACCCAGACCAAATAATCACATAGAAACTATATTAATTATAACACTGGCCAATAGCTCAGGCTTATTCCTAGCTAGCTCTTACATTTTAAATAACACATTTCTATTAATTTATGTATTGCTGCAAGGCTGTAGCTTACCAGTAATGTTCCAGCATCTTTCTCCTTCAGCAGCTACATGGCATCTCCTTGACTCCACCTACTCTCTCTATCTCTGTTTAGATTTCCCGCCTGGCTTTACTCTGCTAAGCCATTGGCCAAAAAAGTTTTATTCATCAATCAATAAAAGCAACACATATACAGGACATCCACATCATCGGGGCTAAAAAGGTAGCTTTAGTAGTCAAGATCACTTGTTCTTGCAAAAGACCTGGTCTTGATTCCCAACACCACATGATGGCTCACAACTATCCATAATTCCAGTTCTGGGGAAAGACACTCTCTTCTGACCTCCACAGGCAATAGGCACAGATATGGTATACATACATATAAACATACTACATACAAGCAAAACACACATAAAAGTAAACCTATCTTTTAAAAAGGAAAACAAATTAATATTGAGTCACCAAGAGACAAAACTATGCCCAAACTCAAAACCTTTTCCCTACTTCGTTTGTTTTTTAAAACAGGATCTCATGTAGCCTAGGCTGGTTTTGAACTATGTTCCTTCTAATGCCAGTCTTCAAGTGCTAGGATTATAGGCGTACACCACTACTCCAGGCTGGAACCAAAATTTATAACCACTAGCACAGTGCATACTCAGCACTGTGTGATTCACTTTCCAGCCATCACTCTCAGAGGATTTCCCATCAATAAACCCTTCTCTACAATAGTCTTCTCAGAACCATTTCCTACCCTCACCCTCCTTAGGAACTAAAGTGACACTAGTTGTTTTCACAGCTTTCTCCCTAATCAGACACAAGAACTTAGGTACATTTCTGATATATTCCAGCAAAATAAACATTAAATGCTAAGTACTTGTTATTAATACTGCTAACTCCATTATAAACATTTTAACTTCTTCACTATGAACTAGAAAATAAAAATTTTGACATCTATACACTTTATTTGTTGTTTTCAGTATAAACTCTTTAAGTCTTAAAACATGTCATTAAATTTTAAAATTGATTTCCTTACCTACCAAGAACTATTTTATTTATTTGAAGAAACCTCATCTTTACTAGTCTCAATTTAACCTGTTGCTAAAATAAATAAGCCACTCTGTTGATTTTCAATGACTTTCTTTTGTAACAAAAATAAATAAATAAATAAATCATAAAACAGAGACTATAAGAATGGCTAGCTGCCCAAGCCTGATGGCATGAGTGCAATCCCTGGACCCAACAGTGAAAACAATGAACCAACTACTGAAAGGTACCCTCTAACCACCTCAATGATACACGATGGCACACATGCACCCAACTCACCCAACCGTGTGCATGGACATGTACATGGACACCACACAAATAATACAATATTTTTAAAGTTCATAAAACAAACACACAAATAAGATAAAGTTACAGTCATAAAGGAAAGAAGAAATTTGATCTAAATAAGGTTTATCACTAATCTACAAAAGAAAAAACTTCTTTCCATTAGACTGTCTAAAATCTGAATGATTTGGTAGGGGTGGGGGAGCTGGAGAGAGTGATACACACATTTAATTCCAGCACTTAGGAGGCAGAGGCAGGTGGATCTCAGTGAGTTCAAGACCAGCCTGGTCTACAGAGCAAGTTCCAGGACAGGCACCAAAATCTACACAGAAAAATCTTGCCACAAAATACAAAAAAAAAAAATATGAGAATGATTTGATAACACAGGAATAAGTAAAAATATCCTAAACTGAGACCCTTGGTTGCTCTTTGTCCCCTGCTCATTTTCAAACTTCCATGGCTAGAATCCAGGCTTCCAGCATGGTTAAGCGAGTACCCTACAGCTGAGGCACACTCCATCTGTTTTCCTTTGCAGAATGAGGTGTCTGTTGTAATGGGAGTATCAGAAAACTTATGCTTTCAAACAACAAGATGGTTCTTAAATCATCTTACATCTCTATAAGTTAACGGCAATTTCCAATTTGATTCATTTAACCAATTCTTGAGAAATGAAAACGAAAGTGAGTTGCTTTATTTATTTTTTTACATTGTGTATGTGAGAGAGAGATCAGATATATTTGCAGGACTGGGTTCTGCCTAAAGTAGCTTTTATCCAACCTGGGGGTTGAAAGTAGAGGAAAAAAAAAAAATCCAGAGAAGGCTTTACTCAGAAAGTATTACTTAAGCTGAAAATGAAGGTATATTTGATTGAAGGATAAAACAATTCAGATAAACAGAATAGTGTGTGTGAAAGGCCTAAGCTAGAAATGTTGTATGTCAACACAAATAAATCAGTGTGGCTGAAGGTTAATTAAGAGAAAGGAAGAGGTCAGAAGATAAAGCTAAATCTAATGAAGTAGGCAAAAACCAGGTTATATAGAATCTCAGTCAACTCCCCGCCTCCACACACACACCAAGAAAGTCTTGTAGCCTAGGCTGGTTTATCTGAGGGAGACTCTGAGTTCCTGATTCTGTCTCTCCTGCTTTATATGATGCTAGGCAAGCATTTCAGCTCCTGAACCATAACCCAGAACAGGACTTTAAATTTTATCTTAAAGTAATAAGCACCTTGGCAATGGGAAAGTCACTGAAGGGTTTCAAGCAAAGAAATTATACGTTATTTTTGAATGAATGGAGAAGTGGAGTTTGGAAAGCAGAGAAAATGAGTTAAAAAAAAAAAGGAAGATCAGATAGGAAAGTAGTGTTGTTTAACTCATAATTACAATAACAATTAATTCTTACCTGCAAGTTTTTGTGTGTTAATACTTTACCAAGTTTATAGCACTTATAACAATACACAGGTGAGAACTCCTATTACTATTTTACAGGTGAGAATAGGAGCCAGAGAGATCAAGTCACATGAAAAAGAACTGTGGTTTAAACTAGAAAAGTAAAAGTGAAGATGGTCAGAAGCAGAAGCAAGACATATATTGGAAGTAAAATAAAACTTGGAGAGGATACGAACATACAGGATGAAGAAATCAAGAATGCCTCTGAAGCTTCTACCCAGTGTAACTGAACAAATGGACACGTCACATCAGAATGAGCATGCCTTATGGAAATGGACACTGGAAGTGTGAGAATCTGGGTATAGAGAAAAAGATCAAGACTGTGGTTTTATTTCACACCTTTAATCCCAGCACTTGGAAGGCAGAGGCAGGTGGATCACTGAGCTTTCAAGGCCAGCCTGGTCTACAAAGCAAGTTCCAGGGCTGCCAGAGTTGTTATACAAAGAAACCCTGTCTCGAAGTTTTTTAAAAAAAAGAAGAAGAAGAAAAAAAAGGCGGGGCAGTCATGGTGGCACCTTTAATTCTAGCACAGGGAAGGCAGAGGCAAGCGGTTTTCTGAGTTTGAGGCTAGCCTGGTCTACAGAGGCAGTTCCAGGACAGCCAGGGCTAAACAGAGAAACTCTCTAAAAGCAAAAGAAAACAACTAAACAACAACAAAAACCTCTGGTTTTAGGGGTGTTATATTTGAAATTCCTAAGTTGGGGGAATTAAATTGAGATGATAAGCAGACAGCCATCTATTTGAATATGGGGCTGAAAATAAAAATTCTCAAATTATCAATATATAGTGAAATTTAAAACTTAGAGATGAGGGCTGGAGAGATGGCTCAGAGGTTAAGAGCACTGGCTGCTCTTCCAGAGGTCCTGAGTTCAATTCCCAGCAACCACATGATGGCTCACAACCATCTATAATGAGATCTGGCTCCCTCTTCTGGCCTGCAGACAGACTGCTGTATACATAATAAATAAATCTTAAACAGCAACAGAGGAGAACCCCAGCCTGAAACTGAATCATTTTACCCTGCCTAAATTTCTCACCAAGACAAATGATTACGTTTGTCACTGAGTTTTTCAGTCCCTCGTTTATCTTTTGCGATTATGCAACGACATTCTTTCATCTCTTTAGTCCCTCTACCCATTATTAAACTTCAAGCATCTCAACGCTACCGAAGTATCCTTCTCTAGCATTGTACTCTTCTTTAGACAATGTCATGCATATACATTGTTCCAAATTTACACAAGGCAAATGACACATATAACATGCAAACACATATGTATCTTTCTATATGTGTGGCCCAAAACCCTCCTCTAATCTCTAACCCAATAAACCCAAATGCCTCTTTACCACCTCAACATTCTCTTAGGTCATCTCTTTCAGCTGGAGATTCATTAGGTACTGCAACTCGCCAAAAGAATACCCGAAAAACACTATAGTACAACTCTCCAAAGACACGGAACTTTATTACTAGTTACCTTTTTTTTTTTTTTTTTTACCAGATCTTGATTTAAAATTGGTAAATTGGACATTGTCGGAGTCTGAGGGCCCGCCATGATAAGCTAAGTCTGGGCAGGTCATCCAAAGGAAGTTTCTTTACTTCCAACCATTATCACCTGGGACTCTGGCCATCAATAAATTTAAAAGGAGTCTAGAGTCTCAATAGTTTACCCTGAGACAATGCCTGGCAGGCCGAGATTACCTGAGCCCCACCCAAAGGAATACCCTGGCATTCGAAGCACTGTAAATAGAAACACCTGCCAGTACTTTACCAGGACACCCCTAGACAAATGTCAGCCAATCAGGGGTCCTGAACCTAAGAGACCCCCCTCACCGCCACCTTTACCACTATAAAAACCCTATTCTATTTGAGCTCGGGGCTCTCCAGATATTCCAATACGTTGGACATGCGGAGAGACCGAGTTTGCAAACTTGATTAAAATAAAGGCTCTTTGCCTTTATATATGGGACTCGGTCTCCTTTGTTGGGCTTTTGTGGGGACCCACGGATTTGGGCATAACAGGAGTGGCTAGATACGGAAAGCAACCAAATGCACGACAAAAAAATAACTCTCTGACTTTTCTCGTGAGCACTGTTCAAGAGGAGGAGGAAAGTAAAGAATGGCCATGAGAGCGAATGAGTATCGCATCCAAGGTCTGAGGGCTGTGTGGCAACGAAAGTCACCTGGAGGGACAGCAGGCCTCGTTAGGAGGCAAGCCAAGACCACCACAACCCTAGCAAAGCGGGGGCAGGTTGAGGATGCGGAAAGGGAATGACAATACGCACAGCGTTCAAGGAGAGGAAAAGCAGAGGAGAAAACACTCGAGCGGGGCACCTGTAAGGCACAGGAAGCGTCCGGGGACCCGGTGCAGGTTGAGTAGCCGCCGGGCGAACTCTGGAGTGGACGCCGAGTGGGCGGACCGCACGGGGGGGGGTGAGGCTGGAGAAAACGGCTCGACTCCGAAGCTGCCCCGGCCCGCTTACCTGTGCCAGAGGGTCCGAGCCCGGGACGAGCCTGCCGGAAGCACAGAGTTCCCGCGGAGGGGGAGGAGCCGAGGGGCTCAGAAGGAAGGGGCGCTCCTGGCCCCAGACAGCGACACCGCGCTCTCTCCTACACACCTGAACCCGCTGATGGCGGGAACTGTGACTACACGCAAACACGTACGCACGCACGTACTCTCGACGCAACCAGTCTGGGCGCGTGCGCGTCAACACCCAAGCCCCGCCCCGCTAGCATTCATTCCGCCCCTCACCAAGCCCTGCCCCTCACCCGGGCGGCCCGCCCCCTGCCGTGACGTTATGGTAGTACACATGCGCACTCTCCGTTTCACCGACTTCGGACCTCCCACCATTTCTCTCTAGCTCAGCCTGGCCGAGCATGCGCAATTCGTGTCCTTCCAATACGGCCGGCCTTTTCCCGCCCTTCTTTGGCCTTAGGGGGAAAGTCGGAGTTTACGCTCCTCTGGGGATATACCTGCGATGCCAGGGGAATACGAGGACCAGTAGGTTGCAGACGTCATTTTGATCCTGTATCTTAAGTGTCAGAGAACACACTCGGGAACTATTAGCTAGGGCGAGGGCCAGGAGGCGGGAAAGTGCTCTGTGGGTGGAGGGTCAGAGGTGAGAGGTCAGAGGGCTGCGAAGGGGGAGGAGCGAACCGGAGGCGGATGGCGGCTCTTCATCTCCGGCTGCACAGCCGCTAAAGCTGGGACGCGGGTTCGGCGTGTCCGGCGGAAGGAGGAGAGCGGCGGCCGCTCCCAACATGCACAGCCTGGCGACGGCAGCAGTGAGTAGCTGAGCCCGGATACCAGTCTCAGCCTTCTTCCTAGCTCCCAGAGCCGGGCCCCGAGTCCAGCTCCTTTTGCCCCTAGCCGGAGGTCCGGGATCTCCACACCGCGCCCCGACCTTGGCGGAGTCGGACCCCCAGCTATCCCCGTCTCTTCCGTCTCCCCTCCTGGCCTGGCGCGCGGCCTCTCGCGTTCTTTTCCGGCGCCGAGGCCTGGTCCCGCGCCCCGCGCGGCCCCAGTAGGCCATTCATTGATTCATTGGAGCTCGGCGTCAGTTTCTAGACGCCGGTTGTTTGCTGGGCGTCGGCGGGGATGAGGATAATCCCGTGGCCATTCGCTCTGGTCCCTTGCTTCTGGAACCCCTCGCCTAGGGGCATCTCATTGGGAAGGAAATGGCTTCTAGCTCAGTCCACTTGCTTTACATGTAGAAATCCAGAGACCCGAAGTTCAGGATGATTGCGTCTGACTTAAGAGTTCTCTGCGTTTAAAGCCTTCCTCGCAAATCTCATTTTATCTTTGAACAAGAAAAGCTAATCACGTGTCACACCTCCCTGAAGTCGTACTGTGGTTTTCGGTTACGTTTAGAGAAAGTAGACTCTAGGCCTATAAGCCCGGTTTGATGGGGTCCTTAGTCATGTTTATGGGCTCGGTTTTTGTCACTTGCTCCTTAAGCACCGACAAAAAGTACATCACTTTTTCGCTGCAAGAAGCAGGTCTCTAGTTTCTTTACCTGGAATTGACCTTCATAGGACTGCCTCCATAAATACAAGTCTGCCTCAGTAACTTTCAGGCTATGTTCACAGCAGCTTGTAACCCCAACATTTTCTCTTGTAGAGTATTCATTTCCCAGTATGTAATTACTAAATTTTTTTTTATTTTTTAACTTGTGGGTTGTTTGTCTTCCTCTCGAGATCAGGGGCAGAATTTATATATATATATATATAACACACACAATGTATTAAATATATAAAATATGTATCTGTATAATATCTATGTTTGTATGTATACTGGTGTTGTGAATCCTGTTTACTTGGTTTCCCCACTGCTAGGACAGTTCCTATTACAAGGTAAGCTCTTAAATATTGCTGACTGAATAGCCACTCAACCATATGGGAAGCAGGATAGTTTAAGAACACTTCCAAGCTGTGCAGTGGTGGTGCACGCCTTTAATTCCAGCACTTGGGAAGCAAAGGCAGGCCAATCTCTGAGTTTGAGGCCAGCCTGGTCTACAGAGCAAATTTAGGACAGCCAGAGCTACACAGAAAAACCTTCTCTCGAAAAACTAAAAAGAAAAGAAAAGGTATTTCTTCAATTATATTTACAGTGCATTACATAAATTTAAAACCTTGAACATCTGTTATGCTGTTTGACTCACATGACAGCTCTGACAGGTTCTTTTGTACCACTCACCCATTAAGCTATTTGGTTGGTGACAAGATTTGAGAATAAAAATTTGAGCCAGTTCCTTCACAGTCCCTTATTCCTATAATCCAAACTATTTACGTTATTTTGATCTGGGCAAAAAACAATAACATACCATTTACTAGAAATTGAGAGAAAGATTACATGCAGCAATGCCCACAATAGCCTAAGTCTATTGAAAAGACACTTGGTTTTGGCTTAATAATGAAACTTGTGTGTATGTGAGGAGACCAGAGTCAACTTTGGAAGTTGTACCTCTGGAGTGGTGCGTGAGATAGGGCCTCTCTCTCTTTTTTATTTACTTATTTGGGTTTTTTTCGAGACAGGATTTCTCTGTAACTTTGGTGCCTGTCCTGGAACCAAAAGCTCTTGTTATGTAGACCAGGCTGGCCTCGAACTCACAGAGATCCACCTGCCTCTGCCTCCTGAGTGCTGGGATTAAAGGCGTGCACCCGGCTCTCTTTTAGCTAGGGAGATAGGAAGTACTATTAAAGGACAATGAATTCAGGTCTTATTTACTGGAGAGATAGTAACAAAAGACACTGAAATAGTTGAAATGTAATATACTGTGCTCTAGTCATTACGGAATATATTCTAACATCTCCATTATCATCAAAACAAAATTTGTTTTTTTCTTTATTTATTGTGGACAGTAAACACTGAAGAGTTGTTCACAAAATTAGAAAATGTAAGGGGATAAAGGGAGGTGGCTGAGCAGGTAAGAGCATTTGCTGCTCAAGCATGAGAACCTGAGATCAGATCCTCGGTATTCACATAAAAAGTCAGCTGTGACTTCATGTCTGTAACCCCAGAGCTCTGGAGTTAGAGACAGAAGTTAGAGGTTGCTAACTGACATGTCAGTCTTGCACAGATTACAGTGAAAGGCCCTGCCTCGAAGAAATATGACCAAGAATGATCGAGGAGGTCTCTGTGCACACCTCTGTCCTGTACCCGCTATGTAAAAAAGTAGGATGCTAATATGTGAGAAAAAAATATATTTAGCCAGGTGGGTTGGTGGGTCAGAAGGTAAAGATGCTTGCCTCCAAGCTTTATGACCTAGGTTGTCCCCAGACCCACATGGTGGGAAAAGAGAAGTGACTCCCACAGGTTGTTCTCCCACCTCACACATGTCCCATGGCACATACACACACTCTAAATAAGTGAGTGGGGAAAAAAAACTTAAGTAGTTGTTCATTGGCTACGTTCATATACTAGCTAAATGACTTCTGTTTTAATAAAGTAAGATTACTTTTCTATAGACCCAAGGGTTACTTAGATTAGTGGAAGTATGGCATTGAGTCTTCTGTAGTAGCTATTTATGGTCATAAAACAGCCGAAGTAAATTTTAGGAGAGGCATTAGAGAAACCTTTAGTAAAAATTCTTCACTGATTTCAACTGGCAATTTTAGCATCTCTGAACACTTGAATTACTCTGTGTGTTTGTATGCATATGAGTTGACTGTTGTTGCATGTGTGGCAGCCAGAGAACAGCGTCAGATGTCTTCCTCTGTGATTTTTAAAGTTCAAGTGTTTTATTTATGGTATGTTCACAAGGTGTAGGTACAAGTTCAGGTGTCTATGTTTAGGCCTGAACTTGACATCAGATATCTTTTTGGCCTCTCTCTTAAACCCAGAGCTTGTGACAACATTTAGACTGGCTTCCCCCTGGGATTTTCTTTCTCTGCTTCCTGAATGCTAGGTTTTAGGCAACCACACTTGCAGGACTTTTTATATGGGTCCTGGAGATCCCAACATCTGCCCTCTGTGTGACAAGTACTGTATTGACTGAGCCATCTTCCCAGACCTTGTTTCTCTTTTTCTTTTTTTAGATTTTATATGTATGACTCTTTTGCTTGCATGTATGTATGTGCACCATATGCATTCCTGGTGACCTTGTAGGTCAGAAAAGGATTCTGTAATTCCCTGTAATTGGAATTACAAATGATTTTGAGTTACCATGGAGGCTTAAACCCAGGTCCTCTGTTAGAGCAGCAGGTGCTCTTAACTGCTGAGCCATCTCTCCAGCCCCCTTGTTTCTTTTTGAAAGAGGGTCTCTCACTGAACCTGGAGCCTACCATTTCAGTTAGATTAGCTGATCAACAAATCTTCCACCTGTGAGTTCTGAGGTTCCAAGATGGTGTGTCTTCATGTTTAGCTAACTTTTGAATGCTGGGGGTTCACACTCGGGTCCTCATGATTTGAGCTATAGGCACATACTGAACCATTTTCCTGACCCATTTTATTATCTTTGTGTTTAAACTGATTGACTCCCAGATGACCTCTTGGCAGGAATGTACTCAAATAAAATTGGTTCACTGCTGCCAAACCTCCTATTTAATCTCAGGGCAAAGAATGTAGCTTCTCTTTACTGGTTTACTTCACTTATTTGTTTAGTGTGAGAGAAATACAGACAGACAGACACATATATAATAGAGACTTGTGGAAGTCAGTTCTCTCCTACCATGTTGTGTCCTGATGGTAAAACTCAGAGGATCGGTCTTGATGGCAAGCATGCTTAACCAGCTGAGTCATCCCACTGGGCCTACTTTGTTTTTTTTTTTTTTTTTTTTTAAAGTCACTTTGAAGCTGACATAAACCTATAGTCCCAAGACATAGGAGACAGATAAAGATCACCACAAGTTCCAATCTGGTCTATATAATGAAACCCTAATTTAAAAACAAATTTAAAAAAAAATAGGGTCCTCATAAGGATAGATAGTACTTTCAGTGTGATTTATAAAGTTTTTTAAATCATATTTCTTTATGTTAATACTCAAAGGTACGTTGTCTAGTGTAGTCAGTCTGTAATTTTAGCATACAAGAGGATGAGGCAGGAGGATTGCTGTGAGTTCAAGGCAAGCTTGACATGCATAGGGAGTTAAATAAAAGTCCCAAGGTGAGCCACCTAATTTTGAAATGTAATCTGTTAAATCTAACCCCATTCACTGTTGTATCAGGAAGACAGTAAGCCATGTTAACCCTTAACATAAAGCTGTTTTCTCTTTAAGAAATCATCAGCATCAAATTTTCAGTTTACCGAAGGAGGAAAATCATTTTTACAATTTACTGTTTATTTAAAATGCTTATTTAAAATAATTTATAAATGTCTTTCAATTCTTCACATCAGCTTTGTGATAATTATAGTTAGCTATTGCTGGTTTACTTCGGTGAATATCTTGAAAGATAAAAAATTGATTTGAAATATATTTTATACATACAAACCATTCAGCACAAAAGGAGGAACAGCTCTCTGCTAGTTTGACATAGTTTGATAATAATGTCTTAAATGCATTCATTAAAAGGAAAGACTGTTGACTTTAGTGAGTTACGAAGGATGATATAATATGCACCAGAACAGAGCCCTGTTTTAATCATGGTCTAACTATTAAGTAATTAATACTCTTCCTTTTTTTTTGTTTGTCAGTTTTGGTTTTTTTGTTTTGTTTTGTTTTGGTTTTTTGTTCGTTTGTTTTTGAGACAGGGCTTCTCTGTATAACAGCCCTGGCTGTCCTGAAACTCACTTTGTAGACCAGGCTGGCCTCGAACTCACAGAGATCCTCCTGCCTCTGCCTCCTGAGTAGTGGAATTAAAGGCATGTGCTACCACTGCCTGACTGTTTTTAGATGAATTTTTTTTTAGATTTATTTATTTGTTTATTTTATGTATGAGTGTTCTATCTGCCTCTATACTGTTATGCCAGAAGAGGGCATCAGATCCCACTATAGATGTTTGTGAGCCACCATGTGGTTGCTGGGAATTGAACTCATAACCTCTGGAAGAGCAGTCAGTGCTCTTGACTGCTAAACCATCTCTCCAGCCCTTTAAATGAAATTTTTTAAGGTTTATTTTTATTTTATGTGCATTGGTGTTTTGCCTGCATATATGTCTGTATAAGGGTGTCAGATTCCCTGTAACTGGGGTTGAAGACAGTTGTGAGTGAGCTGCCATGTGCTGGGAATTGAACCTGGATCCTCTAGAAGAGCAGCCAATGCTCATAACTGCTAAACCATCTCTCCAGACAGTATTTAATATTCTAAATTAAACTCAGATGATATTGTGTATATATTAATAGTTCAACTCACTATGCAAATCCAACTATTAATGAACTGTACTGTAACAGACTGTAGGAAGTTCTGTTAATTGTAAGAAATAATTTCTTCAGCTTTGAGAGGGATGTTTGTGATTTCAATTGTATGGACTTTGTGCAGACACTGATTCTAGGAAGTGCTGTTAGGTAAATTGAACTCGGCCATACAGTCACTGTTTGACATTGATCTTGTTAAACCTTTATTAACCTGTTTCTTAGCTTAGAGGATAAAGTGAGGAAGCCTTACCTTCTAATAGTAATTCCTAGACAGCATAGGCTTCTCTGCAGCAGCAGAAAATACCTGTGTTGTCTAGACCAGGTTACATAGGGTTACTGAAAGAGGCCCTGGAGAACTTTTGGGGATAACTTTGGGTAATAGAAGTGATCTGTATCATAATTGTTAGGACGGTCACTAAGATATATAAGTTTATCAAAATGTATTGCAGTGTTTACTTAACATGGTATGTGTTTACTGTATGAGAAGTATGCTTATATAAAATTGATGCTTCCCTCTTACAACAAATCTAAATAATTTCTAAGATATTCTTGAACTGGTAGTGTTTTTTAGAAACTGGTAGTTAGTTAGTACAGTAGCTCCACATTAACCGTGACAAGATTGTTGTGGCTTGTGAAGGTAGTTTGGTTTACTAATTAGTTTTGTTACTTTGTACTTTCCCTATGAGAACTAGGCAGAGGACTTAAAGCTAAAATGTAGATGTGCCTGTTTCCATTAGTTTTTTTTAAGGTGATCTAATGACCTAAACATGTATCCTTTCTTTTTATGGGAATGTATTTTGCATGCTTTTATTTTTTTATGTAATGTGATCCATATGTCTTTTCATAATGGGCTACATAGTATTCCAAGATATATTTAAACCATGTCTTATTGAAAGCTGGTTGTTAGTTTTCTGCCTTAAGATATCTTAGTAGTAAGCATTCTGGTATATTTTCAGTGCAGCCCAAATACACCTATAACATAAACTCCTAAAGGGCTCTTTAACTGCGAAACAGATTGAGTTGCTTTACATCAAATATGTGTATTTATTAAAGCTCCTATTATTTAGAAAAATACATTTTCTAAAGCACTACTGCAGTATAAGACTTGGTTTAACTGTAATAAATTGACATTTGTTTTCTTGTTTTCCCCTGAAGCCTGTGCCTACTGCACTGGCCCAAGTGGACAGAGAGAAGATCTACCAGTGGATCAATGAACTGTCCAGTCCTGAAACAAGGGAAAATGCTTTGCTGGAGCTAAGCAAGAAGCGAGAATCTGTCCCTGACCTTGCACCCATGCTATGGCATTCATTCGGTACTATTGCAGCACTTTTACAGGTGGGTGTGTATTCACAGGTAGGAGTTCAGTCGTGTTTGTCACTTTGTGTGTTTTCTTCTTCCTTGGCTCAAATGATTTTTTTTTGAAGACTTTAGAAGAGTGATTGTTTAAATTGTTGTTCTGTTTTGTTTATTTGTTGAGGCAGGGTTTCTCTTTGTAGTTCTGGCTGTCCTGGAACTTGCTTTGTAGATCAGGCTGCCTTTGAACCCACAGAGATCCGCCTGCCTCTGCCTCCCAAGTTTTGGGATTAGGGGAATGGACCACCACTGCCTGGTGATTGTTTAAATATGAGCATTTGTAAGAATCCATTTTTTAAAAGTCAGAAGTATTTGTTAAAATGCATATTTTGGAGATTTGGAATTTGAAGATTGAATTTAGTTGGTTTGAGAGGTGGACCTTAAAATCTGTGTTTGACACAGCTTTTAGACATACAACGGGTTGATCTGTATAGCAGAGAAGAACATAGAAATAGTATAAGGACCACATAGATGTGGCTGAGGAAAGAAAATATTGAGATAAAGGTGTATCAGCTATCGCATTAAAAGCAGGTATCTCTGTTTTTAAAAAATAAACAACTGCATCTGGTGAGGTGGCTTATGGGTAAATGCATTTGGTTGCTGCCAAGCCTAACAACCTGAGTTTGGCCCCTGGGATTAATTGTACAAGGAGAGATCTGGATCCTGCAGGTTGTCCTCTGACTTCCACACGTGTACTGTGATGTGCACACACACCACACAAACAAAGTAAGACCAAGAATAAATAACTGAAAATTCGAATCAGGCCAAAGTGGTTATAGGTGGAAAATAAATTAAATTAAAATGAAACAATCTCAAGGTATCAAGATAATAAAATAATCATCCTATAAAGTTCCTCCCCAAATTGCTAATTGTCTTTCAAATCTGTTCAGTAAATTCAATACTTGTAGCCAAGAATCTATTGGTGTTATGGAAGGATTTGCAGCTAAAGTAAATGATTGTGTTCAATATGGGTCTCGTCTTTATAAAGTAGAATATTAGTTAAAGTTATAAAATGTTATATAAGGGTCACCCAGTTAAAAGACTAGCTATGGGAGCTGAAGAGATGGCTCAATGGTAAAGAATATTGGCTGCTCTTTTAGAAGTCCTGGATTTGATTACCTTGTGGCTTACAACCAGCTATGACTCAAGTTCCAAGGGATCTGACACCTTCTTTCTGGTCTCTGTGAGCACTGCATACACATGATGCACAGACATACATGCAGACAAAACATCAACACATAAAATAAAGACTAGCTGCAAAATCTAGGAGGAAGTGTAGGAGACCCATTTGTTGCCATAGCAGTGTTCCTAGAGACACATGAGAAAGGTCTTGCCTAGGTAGTCCTGTATGCTTGTGATGAAAGGATAATTCAATTTCTGCAGGAATTAAAGTTACTGTGCTGTGACACTGTGATATAATTTTGTGATTAATTGCTCTCTGGGATTCTTTGCATTCTTTCAGGAAATTGTAAATATTTATCCATCTATCAACCCTCCAACTTTGACAGCACACCAGTCTAACAGAGTTTGCAATGCTTTAGCATTGCTGCAATGTGTGGCCTCACACCCGGAGACCAGGTAAGTGCTGTGAGTGTGTTGGTAAAGTTAATGGGGGCAGATTAGTGTTTCATAGGAACTTAGATACTCTTGCTGGGTGATCAGAGAAAGGGCATGCAATGTGGTGTGTGGGTGTGAGTCTTCAGAACTCTTTTTTTTTTTTTTTTTTTTTTTATTGGTTGGTTTTGGAGTTATTTGTGGTTAGGGTTTTTGCTTTGGTTTTTATAGCTGAGGCTGGCTTCAAGCTCTTAATCCTACTACCTATGCTGTCAAGTGCTGCTGGGATTATGGTTGTATACCACCATGCACACCTTTCTCTTTTTTCTTTGACAATTGACAGATATATTTCTACATTATTAAGTTTGATGGCTATTTTTAGTCTCTGGCTACAGATTGAGGGAAAAGTAATATGTTTTAAAATAAAGTAGAATACAATTCCATACTTTCAACATCATAGAAACAGTTTTCAAAATAGTAGTTAAACACTCTGAACATAAAGCAGATCAACCAATTTAGTGATTTGTTATGTTCTAAGAGGAAAGATTTGTGGGCTGGAAACATGGCTCAGTGGTTAAGAGCACTAACTGCTCTTCCAGAGGATCCAGGTTCAATTCCCAGCACCCACATGACAGCTAACAACTGTCTGTAACTCCAGTTCCAGGGGATCTGACACCTTCACACTAGTGCACATAAAATAAAGTTATATAAATTATAAAAAAAAATTTTTTTAAAGAGGAAAGATTTGCTTAGTTACCTTAAAAGTATTTTCTGGCAGTGATTTAATCCCAAATAGGAAACCAGAGCTTTAAGCTTGACATGGTGGTTCATGCCTGTGATTCTAGTATTCAGGAAGCAAAAACAAGAGGCTTGCTACAGAGTAAGGCCCTGTTTCAAAAAAAGAAAAAAGTAATTATTTTATGTTTAATTAAATCAGAGTCATCTTACAGCAGTGAAGTTTGATCTAAAAAGACCCTCCCTCCCCCGTTTTCGAACTCTCTTTGCAAACAAACAAGGCTGGCCTCCAACTCACAGAGATCCACCTGCCTCTGCCTCTCAAGTGCTAGGATTGAAGATGCACACCACCACACCTGGCATTAGTGTGTGCATGCGTGTACTAGAGGGCAAACACACATGTTTGCCTACCGCTTCTTTCTGGGTGCTTACAGAGACTAGAAAACATCAGATTCCCCTGCAATTCTAGCTTCCAGAGTCAGTTGTAGAAAACCTGAAGTAGGTGTTGGAACTTCAACTCAAGATCCCAAAAAATTCTTTTAACTACCGAGAGCCATCTTTACAGCCTCCTGGAAGAATCTCTTTAGCACTGGTATAGCCTCTTCTCTCCTCCCCTTCCATTTCCTCCTCTCTTCTTATATATTATCTCCCTTCTCTTTCTTTCCTCCTCTCCTCTTATTCTCTCATCTTCTCCCCTCCCCTTCCCTTCTCTCTGCTCTGCTCTCTTCTCCCCTCTTCTCTTTTCTTCTTTTGGACACAGTATCTCCAGGCTGGCCCCAAACTCGTGATTCTCCTTATTTAGGCAGGCCCCTGAATATGGAATTCTATCTAGGTGTGCAGCAACACATTGGCTTTAGCACTTATGACTTGATCTTTTTTTTTTTTTAACCTATAGTTGAGTACTTACTCGGCTATACAGTTTTTAAGAGATTTGGTACATACTGAGGTAAATTGTGTTGCTTTACTCACCCTCACCTGGGTGGATGTTGCATATTGATGCCTTGAGCTGAGTGTGTATAATGTGTCAATGAGGGCAGGAGGATACTAGTCTAAGCTGTAGACATCTCTGGCCTCTGTAATTGTATGCTAAGTAGCCCTCAACATTTCTTACTTCTGACAATCATTTGATATATTTATATCTCCAAACATTGACACATCTCCTAGGGTACAAAATTACACATTTCAGAACGTTGGTCAAGACTAAAAGCCAATAAAATTCTTTTCTTAAGATTCCTTACTCTGGCAATCTCACATATTGTTTCAGGCTTAGAAATTTGATGTTTAGAAGTCAACTCTGGGTTCTAAATGGGGCTGTTTTTTCTTTTAGGTCGGCTTTTCTTGCAGCACACATCCCACTTTTTTTGTACCCCTTTTTGCACACAGTCAGCAAAACTCGTCCCTTTGAATATCTTCGGCTCACCAGCCTTGGAGTTATTGGTGAGTGATTTTATTATTTTTGTTTTGTTTTTGTTGAGACAGGGTATCATAGGCTAGCCTCAGGCTCGCTATGTACCTGAGTATACTCTTTTTTTGTTTGTTTGGTTTTTGGTTTTTGGTTTTTTGAGACGGGGTTTCTCTGTGGCTTTGGAGCCTGTCCTGGAACTAGCTCTTTTGACCAGGCTGGGCTCAAACTCACAGAGATCTGCCTGCCTCTGCCTCCCGAGTGCTGGGATTAAAGGTGTGCCCCACCACTGCCCGGCCCTGAGTATACTCTTAAATTTTTTAATTTAAAATTGTTATTTTCCTTTAACATCCATCTCCCAAGTGCTGGGATTATAGATATACATCACCATACTTAATGCAGTGCTGGGGATCAAACCCAGGTTTTCGTGCATGCTAGGCAAGCACTCTACCAACTGAAACACACCGACTAGGTAAGTTATTAGGGACATTTTGTAAGCCTGAAATTCTTACAGACAATAGTAGTCTAAGTTATATGTTTTGTTCGTCTTCTTACAGCTTATTTATTTCTTGTCTTTGGCATCATCTCATTCATTAGTAGGTGCTTGCAAATATATCAAGCACCGTTCTCAATGTTGCTAATAACACAGGTGAGGATCAATAATCAAGATCTGATCCTAGCAGAGGCAGGTGGATCTCTATGAGTTCGAGGCCAGCCTGGTCTACAAGAGCTAGTTTCAGGACAGGCTTCAAAGCTACAGAAAAACCCTGTCTCGAAAAACCAAAAAAAAAAAATGTAATCAAGATCTGGCTTTAGCATCAAATTATAAAGGAGTAAATATAACTAAGTTGAATGAATTTAGTTAACTCAGAGCCTTGTATTAGGCTAGTGTTCTTAACACTGAGCACTTTCCCCACTTGCTTTATTTTTATTTTTTAAACTTTGACACAATGTTTCTTTAAAGTTGCCCAGACTGGTCTGGAACTCAACAATATCTCCCTGCTTTAGCCTTCCCAATACTGGGATTACACTCATGACTGTTGTTGCTTTTGTTCAAGTAGATATGAAACTGATTGCTTGATGTAGAAACCGCGTCTGTATATCATATTGCTTTAATTCCTTAACTTGCAGAGTAAATGTAACTAGAAATCATTTCTCTAAAGTAATTTTGTTTGTCCATATTTTCTTTAGGGGCCTTGGTTAAAACAGACGAACAAGAAGTAATCAACTTTTTATTGACAACAGAAATCATCCCTTTGTGTTTGCGCATTATGGAATCTGGAAGTGAGCTTTCTAAAACGGTGCGTGTTTTTAAGTGAGATTCAGCATTGTTTTAGCTCTTGAGCTGCTGCTCTGTGGCTCTAGAATCATTTTCTACCTCTCCAGACATTTTACCTTCAAAAATATTTTTTCTCTTTTAAAATGTATTTATTTGTGTGGGTGTTAGTGACTGTGCTGTGGGACACCTGTGGAGATAAACAACAGCTTTGGGGAGTTGGTGCTCACTGTCTACATTGTTTGAGAAGGGTCTCTCTTGTTTCTACTGCTGTCAGTGAGCTGATCCACCAGCTTCTGGGCAGTTTCCCATCTCACTATACAAGTGTTGGGATTACAGATGCATGCCACCACATCTGGCTTTTTATGTGGGTTCTGGGAGACAATCTTGGGTCGTCAGGGTTACACAGTGTCTTAGTTAAGGTTTCTGTTGCTGTAATAATATACTATGACCAAAAGCAACTTGGGGGTAAAAGTGTCTATCTCCTCTTACAGCTTGTAATCTGTTAAGTGGGAAGTTAGAGCAGAAAGCCAAGGCAAGCACTGATGCAGAGGCCATGAAGGAATGCTCCTTACTGGCTTGCTCTATGTAGCTTGCTCAACTTCTTTCTTATAGCACCCAAGACCACCAGTCTTCTTCTGACCTCAAAAGACACATGTACACATACAGTGCACATAAATTCACACATACACACTCTTTCTCCCCCCTCCCCCCAGAAAAGAAAGAAAAATGATTGTAAGGATAAGAAAAAAGATAGACATGACATTCTGGGGCCTCCTACATCCATCACTAATTAAGAAAATTTTTTACAGGCTTGCCTACAACTCAGTCTTATGGAAACATTTTCTCAATTAGATGACACTAATTTGTGTCAGGTTGACATAAACTAGTCAGTACACACACTACTGCTTTTGTCCGCTGAGCAGTCTCTGGGGGGCCCCTGTATATTTTCCTCTTTCATGTAAAAACTATCAGATGATCATTAAAAACCACAAACCATGGAAACTGAGGCGGTAAGATCACAAGTTCATGGCCAAACTGAGCTGATAGCAAGACACTGTCTCAAAAGACAGACATAAAAACCCCAGACCTTTCAGAAGAATGTCAGATTAATAGTTAATTCCTTTGTGTGTGTGTTTGCCCATACATGAGAATACACATACTATAATCTGAGGCATAAAGTCCTCCAGACATGTTCTTCAATATAAAAATATTATATAAAAAGTATTTGTGGGGGCTGGAGAGATGGCTCAGAGGTTAAGAGCACTGGCTGCTCTTCTAGAGGTCCTGAGTTCAATTCCCAGCAACCACATGATGGCTCACAACCATCTGTAATGAGATCTGGTGCCCTCTTCTGGCGTGTGGGCGTACATGCAGGCAGAACACTGTACATAATAAATAAATCTTTTTTTTAAAAAGTGTTTGTAAAGATGTCCATGTGGAGGCTAGTGATCACTGTCAGGTGTCTTCATTCAGGTGTGAGGTGCTCTCCTATGTTTCTTTCTTTGGAGCTCGCTGTTTTGCTAGACTGGCTACCAGCCATTCTGGGATTGTAGATACAATGTCATATCAGCGTTTACATGGGTGCTGGGGATCCAAACTTGGGTCCTTATAAGCTGGTATAGCAAAAATTTTGCCCACTGTTCCATCTTCATGCCAAATACATCATTTCTGGTTATCTGTCATGTAAAGTGTGGTACGTCTACTTGAGCTTCAGCAAGACAATAACTATAAAATTCTTACCTCATTTTTCCTGCTGAAAATTCTGTTGCCAAAGCCCTTTTGTGTTCTGACATTGAATGTTGTAGTAAAGTTAACATTTCTCTTTTTCTTTTGTCGATGGCTCACCTTTTTATATTTTTCTTTTATTTGTTCTAGCCTCTTGTTTCATTAACTTCAGTTAGGCTGTATTATCTGTCTTTCATGTCTATTTTTTCTTATAATCATTCTGCTTTTTTTGAGGTGGGGTTGAGATAGTGTGTGTCTGTGTGTCCATGCATGATTCTGTCTGTATGTGCTGCATGTATGCGGATGCCCTTGGAAGTCAGAACTGAGGGTGTTGGATCTCTTGAACAAGATAAGCTGCCCAGCTAGAGTCCTGACAATTGAATTAATGTCCTGTACTAGAGTAGTAAATGTTCTTAGCCATTGAGCACACTCTCCAGCCCATTTTTGTTGTTTGTTTTTTTAATATTTTGAAGTTCTTTTCCATTTCTATATGGAATATTTCTATAAAAGATTGCTGTTTGTTGAAAGAAATGTATGGGAAAAGTATGAACTTTAAGTCAAGTATTTTACCTCCTGTTATATTTTTTTACAGTTCCAGTTTGGGGTGAGTGCATTTGTATGTATATGTATACACACAAACACACACACATCTTTTGTTTGATGTGGAAACATTTAGGTGAAGTGCCTGCCAATCTAATTAACTATTACTACTACATTTTTATACTGAAGAACATGTCTAGAGGAATTTATGCCTCAGAATAGGATTACAGAATTTAACCTTTTTTTAAAAAGATTTATTTATTTTTATAGTCAACTTGATTAGTCCCTATTTCAAGAACCCCCTACTTCTAAGTGTCCAAAACTAGAACTAACTCATTCCTGTCTCTAGGTTTCCATTGGCTTTTATGCTTCAACCAGAGTAGTTCTCACAGATACCTTTTTTTACTTAATAGCTTCTCTTGTCTTTCTACCTTTGCTCTCTGAGACAGGGTCTTGCTATGTAGCCCTTACTGGCCTGATAATACTGTATAGCACAGGCAGACCTCAAATTTGGAACAATCCTTCTACCTCAGGTTCCTGAGGACTGGGATTATAGACGTGCACCACCATACTAGGCTTTGTATTTAGCTTTCTTTGTATAACACTTATAACACCTTGCCCATAGTAGGCACACTTTGAAATAAAGGTTCTTGGTCAAGGCTATTATAAATGATATAATAACCTGGGAAGTATTTTAAAATACAAGGGTGGAGTTGGAGAGCTGTTTTTGCAGAGGCGTATTATTTGGCCCATGACAGTGACATACCTCAGTAAAACAGTAACAATAGTTCTGATGACACCAAAGAAAGAAGATCGTCATCCCAATCCTCTGCAAGCAAGCACTGTGCCTCTTGCCTGTGGTCCCAACACTGACTAGGCTGAGACAGGGCATTGCTGTGAGTTTGAGGCTAGCTAGCCATGGCTACAGAGTCTGTCTCAAACTTTTTCCCCACAGTGATTGTCTGGTTTAAATTAGCACGTTTGTGTTGGCAGGTGTGGTCATTGGTTTTTGTGTGTTTTTTTTGTTTGTTTGTTTTTGTTTTAAATCCATTCTAAGCTGGTTTGGTACTCACTAAGTACCTCGGGCTGGCCTTAAATTTTAGGCAGTTCTGATAATTACCTGGGGTTTTCCCTTTTATGTAAAATGAAAATCATGGTTTGTATACTTAATGGGTTCAATAGGAAAAATAAGGCCTATAAATAGCCTTTAGAAAAAAATCCTGACATACAGTGATTGCTCAGTGTGATAGTATTTGTTCTTTTTGCTCTAGGTTGCCACATTCATCCTCCAGAAGATTCTCTTAGATGACACTGGTTTGGCTTATATATGTCAGACATATGAGCGTTTTTCCCATGTTGCCATGATCTTGGTGAGTTCTTTTCTTTACTTTCTTTACAACTTCCAATCACATAACTTAGTCCCTTTGTAACTGGCTGAAAACTTAGTCTTCTAACTAGAAATTACTGTTGTAGCCATGGTGTTCCATGCCTGACATCCCAGTATTTCTAAGGCAGAGAGGGCCAAGAGGATCACTGCAGGCTTGAGGCCAGCAAGAGTTCCACACCAGCCAGGTGAAGAAGTAATATACCCTGTCTCAAAAATACTATCTGGCATAATAGTAAGTGCCTTTAATCTCTGAACTCCAGAAGCAGAGGAAGGCAGATCTCTGAGTTTAAGTCCTGATCTATATAGTGAGTACTAGGCTAGTCAAGGCTACATAAACCCTGTCTTAAAAAGGAAAAAATAATAAAAATATTGGTAACTTCTATAATGATCAGATGATCTGATTTCTGGTGTCAATTAAAATTATTTTGTGTTTTTCCCTCCCACCTTTGTTTTGGGTAAAACAGGGTAAAATGGTCCTGCAGCTATCCAAAGAACCGTCTGCCCGTTTGCTGAAGCATGTAGTAAGATGTTACCTTCGACTCTCAGATAACCCCAGGTAAAGATTTGCAGGACTCAGGACTTAAGGGAAATAGTCTCGTGGCTCAGGTCCTGTGTCTTGGTTTATCTAAGACGGACTTAAGTTCCTATTAAAATCTAAGGTTCTAGGGCTGGCAAGATGGCTCAGCGGTTAAAAGCACTGACTGCTCTTCCAGAGGTCCTGAGTTCAATTCCCAGCAACCACATGGTGGCTCACAGCCATCTGTAATGAGATCTGGTGCCCCTTTCTGGTGTGCAGGTGTACATGGAAGGAATGTTGTATACATAATAAATAAATAAATCTTAAAAAAAAAACCTAAGGTTCTAACTTTCAATATCTCCTAGGTAGATCTTCCCATTGTCCTACCCTGAAATTCCAGAAAGCCCAGTTTCAAGTGAGGCCATATCATGTGGTTTGTTTGGGCTTTCTATGACTGCTCCAAGTAATCAGAAAATGAGTATAGTTCCAAAGATCTCTTGCAAAGTTCCGTAGCCCTGAGGCTCTTTACTTACTCTTGCAGTACTCCGTTTCCTGTAAGGTGTAGAGCTTATTGCTTTTTCTTGGTATGATCAAGATATCTGCCAGCATCATGCACTTTGTAGATGTAATGCACTTCAGAAATGTTTGACCTTTTGTCCTATCAATCCATAATTTATGCTGAAAGCTACATGCTCAGATTCTGCCAAGCCACATAATGGAGTGCTTTCTGAGTTCCTAGGAATCAGGTAGCTTAATGTGAACTCAGTCTGTAGCCACTAGGTTATTCAAGCCCTAGCTATTCTTTGATCATAAGTTGTCCTATTTTTCAGTGATTCCTATTTTCTCCCAATTTTGCAATATACTTCTTAGAAATTCTTCCTGTTTGAGTATCAGAGCTATAGCTGTTCTGAACAGCCTGTTTGGAGTTGGCATTTGCCTTTTTCGGGCTTCTAGGTAATAATGCTACCATAGTTTTTACTATTCATCTCTTATTAAGGTTTTCAAATACAAAATTGAAGCATTTCCTTAAAGACATAACTAATGTTGGTATAGAATTAAAATCAATTGATTTATCATACAAATGAGGTCATGTCTGCTGTCAGTATACAATTTTTAAACTATTTTCATTTACCATAAACTATGCTTAATGATTTTTTGACAGTATTTATTATAATAAATCAAAACAAAATTTGGAGTGAAATAAACTATTGAACCGTTTTATTCCATTTTGCTTTTGCATTAAATTCTACTGGGGTATGCTGAAAATATTTGTGGACTACACATTCTGAATGTATGCATAAGACCTGCTTTAAAGGATTCTAGTAGATTCTTGATTAACTTAACAGAGCATAGATTCCTACCTAGGAAGCTGTATATTTATATCTAAGAGAGGGGCTCTTCCAAGCCCCAAAATGTGGGTTTATTTGTTGTCTCCCTGGTTGGTTTGTTTGTTTCTGATGTAGGGCACGTGAAGCACTCAGACAGTGCCTCCCTGACCAGCTGAAGGATACAACCTTCGCCCAGGTGCTAAAAGATGACACCACCACGAAACGCTGGCTTGCACAACTGGTGAAGAACCTGCAAGAGGGCCAGGTCACAGATCCCCGGGGAATTCCCCTGCCCCCTCAGTGATCCTCTCTATTCCCTCCCACTACTCCCATAAGTTGGGGAGTGGGGTGGAACCTATGAGGAAAACAGCTCAGGTTTTATTGCCGACTGGGAGTAAATGACAACCTCAATGCTGAACTGCACTGGAGAAAAAGGGCACGGTACCCCACTGAGGTGTGTGGGCTGACTGGAGGTCCTGGATCCCCCTGCTGCTCCCAGGAATTGGGCTCCTGACACAGCAGTCTGCCACCACAGCCCCAGGAGGATGTCAACACCAGCAAATGCTGTATTTGCAGCATGCCCAAGATGACTCTGCTCCTGAACCTCTACCTAGCCACTGGTAGCGAGGAGACATGGTAATAACAGCAACACTCTAGGCATGGTGAGCGCCTGGGACCACAAGCCATGTGGCTTAATTTTTTTTTTTAACTTTGCCTTCCTGGAAGACTCAAGATGTGTCTTTTAATTCTCTCAGTATTTGTTTACTTTGGGTTTTGTTGGTTTTAATCTAGAGAGAGGTGTGTATAATGGACACAAGCTGTGGTTTTCAGCAAACTTTGTCAATTGGCACTGTTTACAAGTCTGTTAGCTGCATAAGCTCAATAAAAAGCTGGTCTGGGCATTGCATCCCCTCTGGCAGATGGATAGCTGCATCAGGTGTTGGGTGGAACGGGAGGCAGGGGAAGAGGAAAGCCAGAGGACAAGCAGGGGCTCTCCACCTGTTCCCTCCACGCCTGGCTGCCGGGAGAATTTTAACCTTGGTTCTGGCTTTAGCTGTTAGCTTTTCCAAATCTCAGTGCTTTCCCCTTCTTTTAACCACTTAAACTTAAAGCAGATGTCTTAATTTACCCAACTTTCCTGAAAGTTGCACTGGGGCAGGATGGATGGCAGTCTTCAGATCCAGGTCTTCAAAGACAATTTCTGGTGTCTTCTCAAGGGAGGCAAGCCCCTGGGTCCAGGTCATCAGCTGTGATCCCTTTCAACAGCGCCATCTCTGCTCATGATTATACTTGAAACAGTATTAGCTAAATGAGTTTCTTCAGATTTAAGATGAATGGCTGGATTCTGCTGGCTCAGTCTCCTCTCCCCCTTTTAACACATTATTTTTTAATTGGTCTATGGAAACTACAGGGTTGTCACTAAAATATTTTTACTCGTTGATAATGTGTCAGAGTTCCCCTTCCATCTCTATGGGCTTGAATCTATAACCTATTGTAAACTGCCTTTATTTCTGTGACCTTTCCCATTTTCAGCACTTGCTCTTTCTCTCTCATCCTTATCTCCAAAGATGGGATTATTGCTCCAACTCTAGAGACCAAGTCTTCAGCCCATGTCTCACATGCTTGAAGATGTCTGTACCGAGTTTGAGGAAGTAGTATAAAGGGATATATGCTCATAGAAACCTTTGTAGGGGCAGTTGAGCCAACCCAAGGGCTCTTTAAGCTGGCTTTCACAAACGGAGCCGGCCTTGTTAGTTGGCTTCTGTCTCTAGAGCCAAGAAAGTAGTAATTAAGTAGCCTAGATTTAGGAAGGTTAGAATAAGCACTTATTCCCCTGCCTTCCAATTGAAGAGGAGAACGTAGACTCAGGCCTGAAGGGGAAAGGTCTTAGAGAAAACAGGAAACAGCATCAACTTGATAGATGTTTTGACTTATTCCAGTTTGTGATCTGAAAAGTTTAACAAGGGTACCCTGATTTTTGAAATCTGCCTTCCTGCTGAGCCAAAGTTTCTCATTCCTCTCCACTAGGGGAGCAGGCCTTGCTCCCTGGGACAGTCTCTCCATCTTTTGGTGCATTGGCCATGTTACTGTGCCAAGTGTCTTAGCTCATGTCCCATCTGTCCTCAGCTGGCTTCAGAACCTGCGTAGGAGTTGGACGGGGAGGGGTGCAGTAGGTCTCATTCCCTATGGTTGGCCCTGATGTTGTATGTATTATATAAAGAGACCCCTCCCCTTATTATGTGTTTTCCATCCCTTTCCCTCATCAGGATTGAAATAAAACATGCTCTGGTTTTCTAAAAAATTTTTCTTTTAATTGGGAAATTTATTCTGTCAGTATAGAGATATCTAAGCACTTTAATCTGGTGATCGTTGTTGGATCTACCTACCCTGTCTGCTTACACACACACAGACTGCCCTGCTAAGAGGACAACGATAGTTCCTTTGTGGGCAGATTTTTAGGTGGCCAGAAGGCTACAGCTGATCATGAAAGCTGTTTGGGCCAGGCGGTGGTGGTGCACGCCTTTAATCCCAGCACTCGGGAGGCAGAGGCAGGCGGATCTCTGAGTTCGAGGCCAGCCTGGTCTACAAGAGCTAGTTCCAGGACAGGCTCCAAAAGCTATAGAGAAACCCTGTCTTGTAAAAACAAAGGAAAAAAAGAAAGCTGTTTTGGGGGTCTAGGATGGTGGCCCTTACCTGATATTGTGTCTTGCACAGGCAGAACCTCACTCCTGGCTTCCGTGCCTGGGTGGGAGAGATTTCTCTAAGTAAAGAGGTAGTGCTTAAATTTATTCTGCAGTATTTACATTTATTAGGGGCTTTAAATGTCAGCTGTGGAGTTCAGGACATCTTTAGAATTGATCTTGTGCCTGGCTTAATAGGATACAACCAGCCCATTTCCAGCTATTTTCAAGGTTTTTAGAGAGATGTACTGTTCTAGTAGGCAGGGTGGAGAGGCATCTGCAGGCTTCAGAGAAGGCCTTTCTGTCTATATACAATTTCCCTACTTGCTATTGATGCTGCTCTAAATCCCGGAAAAAGAGGACAAAGCTATTATCAAAAAACCATGGAAGGTCTGGGAAGATGGATGGTTCACTGGTTAAAGTGCTTGTCATGCAAGCATGGGAGCCTGAGTTCAGATCCCTATCACCCAAGCAAAAGCTGGGTATAGCAGCACACCTGTAACCCCAACAGACAGGAAGATGCTAGGGGCTTGTTGTCCAATCATTCTAGCCAAAGCAGCAGTCTTTGGGTTAAGTGAGACTCTGGCTCAAAAAAATTTAGATGGAAGCCAGGCATGGTAGTGCATTTAGGAGGCAGAGGCAGGTGAATCTGAGTTCAAGGCCAGTTTAGTACAGATAGTCACATTGTGAGTTCTAGGCCAGCCACAATACATAGCAACCCTATCTTTAAAAAATAAAAGTGGAAAGATGCCCAATGTTGCCAGGTGGTGGTGGTGGCACATGTCTTTAATCCCAGCACTTGGAAGGCAGAGGCAGGAGGGTCTCTGTTTGAGGCCAGCCTGATTGATCTACATAGTTCCAGAACAGTCAGAGATACAAAGTGAGACCCTGTCTGGGAAAAAAACAAAATAAACAAGCAAAAAACTCAAAACATAATGGGCAAGTAAAAAGCTCATTGGAAGAGCTTGCCACCAAGCCTACTGACTTCAGTCCCTAGGACCCACCTCAACTGGGCACTGTGGTCTGTACCTGCCCACACATACACACAAATAATGTAATGAAATATATAACATCCAGTTCACACATCACAGACAAAAATCACTGGCTTCGTGTTAATATGGAGACTGGCAAGCTCAATAAGAATAAAAGCAAAATTCAGTTAAAATGGGGGCAGGGTGCTACAAACTAAATTATACTTTGAAAACACTGAATTTAACCCCTTAAAGACTAATCAGAATTTTTTTTAATGCATGACTTTCAATATGGGACGAAAGTTTGCACTGGGGCTTGGGAGATGGCTCAGGAGGTCAAGTGCTTGCTCTGTTTTAGTTTTGTTTCTTGGTAAGACCATGACCAAACCAACTGGGGAGAAGGGGGCTTACTTTCCCTTACAGATTATAGTCTATCATCAAGGAAAGGAACCTTGAGTCAGGAACTGAAGCAAAAGTCGTGGAAGAACACTAATTGGCTTGCCTGGTGTGTGTATGTGTGTTTTAATACCACGTATCCAGCCAATACACTACACAAACCTAGATGCACATAAAAACTTTTGGCAGTGTATATGTGTAACTCTAGCACTGGGTGTCAGAGACAGGTGGATTCTGGGGGCTTCCTGGTCAGCTAGTTTAGCCAAAATATAGAATTCCAGGTTCAGTGGTAAAACCTTCTCAAAAGTAAGCTGGTGAGATGGCCCAAGTTTGATCCCCAGAATCCATGTAGAAGGTAGAAGAAAAGAACACAGATTTGTCCTGTAGGCTTCACAAACAGATCATGGCATATGTACCCACACAGACATACAGTATTTTAAAAAGGAGATAGGAAAAGTTCCCCAATGTCAGCCTACACATGACCCGTTCATATCTTAGAATCGCCAATGAGGTAAATCTTACAAAGGGATAGATGGGTCTCAATTCATTTTGAAGCAGCAGCGCCCATCCACCAAAGTCTGTCAAGGACATTCCAGGGAGTGCTAGGGACCAACTTCTGCCATGAATGTAGACATAAAAAAGGATCACATGGAGCTTAGTCTAGTCCTCAATTTGTGATTCTCCTGCCCCAGCTTCCCAAAGTCTGGGATTATAGGCGTGTGCTACTGTACTCAGTGGTGAGGACCAGTGTCTTAAAATGAAAATAAGAAACTGGGTGAGGTGTCTCATACCTGTAATGCTGGCTGGGAGCTGAGACAATGACTGTTGGGAGGTCAAGCAGCCATGTCTTCATAGGTTCTAGGTTGTATTGGCTACAGACAGACCTTGTCTCAAAAATGGCAGTAAGGTAGGAGAGGTGGCTTCCTGGTTAAGAGCACTGACTGCTCTTTCAAGGACCTGGATTTGATTCCCAGCACCCACATAGTGGCTTTCAACTGTCTGGATGTAGACCAGGAGGTCTGACACCCACTTCTGGCCTCTGCAGGCCTAGGCATGCAATTAGTGCAGACATACATGCAAGCAAATCACCCATATACATAAAAATAAATGTGTTTTTTTTAACTGAAAAATAAGGAAGCAAGGGGTATGTCTTAGTGATAAAGCACATACTTGAGCCCTTAAATTTGAACTATGACACCACAGAAATTTCCCTACAAAATAATCAAATCTAGCAGTGCATAAAAATAATGGATCAGGCTGAGTGGTGGTGGCATATGCCTTTAGTCCCAGCACTAGGGGAGGCAGACAGGCGAATCTCTGAGTTCAAGGCCAGCCTGGTCAACAGAGCGAATTCCAGAACTGGCTGGCTCCATAGCTACTGAGAAACTCTGCCCCGAAAAACCTAAGTAAGTAAATAAAAATGTATCATATTAGCAGTTTGTTACAAAAATACCAGGTTGATTCAACCTGTGAGAGCCAGTCAGTGTGGTTCACAACAGGAGAAAAACAATCACTTAAATGAACAAAAAACATCTAACACTTATCCATGATTTTTTTAAAATTTTGTCTACCACATGGCTTTAATCTCAGCACTCATGAGGCAAAGGCAGGGAGATGCCTGAGTTCAAAGCCAGCCTTGGGTACCTAATGAGAACCTATCTCAAAAATATTTTTTTTTAAGAAACAGGTGGAGTTGCACGCATTTATAATCTCAACATTCAAACAAACAATGGTGGCAGGAAGTTCAGAAGTTCAAGGTCATCCTTGACACTGCGCAGAGTTTGAAGTCAGAGCTAGGGATATAGCTTAGTGATAGAGCATGTGCTTAGCATGCATAAGGCATTCATTGAGTTCTATCCCCAGCACTGCACAAAGAAGAGTCAAAGGAAGAACAGAAAACCTAGGTTATAAAGCAATCCTTAATCTAATAAAAAGCATCAACAAAAATCCTAGAGCAAATCTCAAAAAAATGTTGAAATTATTTTCCATAAACCGAGTACATGCCTATGATCCCAACATTAGGGAGCAGGAGCTCTAAGAGTTCAAGGTCCTCTATTACATGAGACCCTGTCTAAAAAGAAAGTCATTTTCCCTGAGATGAAGAAAAACCAGGATGTCCAGTCTCATACCTCCATTGTTAGTTCGTAACCAGTGTGGTTTAAAAAGAGGGGGGGCATATAGGAAAAGAACCTCCATATGCACTGACAAAACAATAATGGATAGAAATAAGCCAAAAGGAACTCCACAAATGCTTACAGTCATGCGTATTTAGCAGATCATAGAAGGCAAGGTCAATAAAATAATTTGTGTTTTTTCATAATACAGACAAAATGAAACTTTAAAAATACATGTTTAACCGGGCGGTGGTGGAACATGCCTTTAATCACAGCACCCGGGAGGCAGAGGCAGGCGGATCTCTGTGAGTTTGAGACCAGCCTGGTCTACAGAGCACATTCCAAGACAGCCAAAGCCACAGAGAAACCCTGTCTGGAAAAAAACCAAAACATTATGGCTTTGGAGAGATGACTCAGTAGTTAAGATCCCTGACTGCTCTTCCAGAGGATGCGGGTTCATTTCCTAGCACCTACGTGGTGGCTCACAAGTGTTCATAACTCCATTCCATGATATACGATATCCTCTTCTGACCTCCTAGGGCACAGGCATGCACATATAGACATATGTGCAGACAGGACATTCATGTGCATAAAATAAAATTGTGGCTACAAGAATTATACGTACAATAAGCTGGATGTGGTGGCACATACCTGTAAACTTAGCTTACAAGGAATAGAGGCAGAAGAATCAAGTTCCATGTCACCCTCAAATATGAGCAACCATATCTCAAAAGTAAGTAAATGATAGTAGAAAGTCGGCTCAGCAGTTGAGCATATTTGCTGTAGGATGGAGAGACTTGGCCGATAAGATCACTGACTGCTCTTCCAAAGGACCTGGATTTGACCCCAGCACCCATGCATGTGGTGTTCCACAACCATCTGTAACTCCAGTTCCAGGAGAACTGACATCCTGGGGCACCAATAAAATTAAAATTTGTGTGTGGTTTTCCGAAACAACGTTTCTCTGTGTAGCCCTGGGTATCCTGGAACTTGATTTGTAGACCACACTGACCTCAAATTCAGAAATTCGCCTGCCTTTGTCTCTGGAGTGCTAGGATTAAAGGCATGAGCTACCATGCCCAGCTAAAATATATTTTTTAAGAAAAAAGAGGGGGCTGGAGAGATGGCTCTGAGGTTAAGACTTTTTCCAAATGGACCCGGGTTCAATTCCCAGCACCCACAGGGCAGCTCACAACTGTCTGCAACTCCAGTTCGATGAGACCTGACACCCTCACACAAACATACATGCAAGTGAAGAACTATGTTCAGAAAATAAAAATAAAATTTTCAAAAAAATATGAAACAGAAAGAAAGAGAATAGTTATTACTCTTGCAGAGGACCTGGGTTTGACTCCCACACGCACAGGGCAGCCCACAACCATCCTTAATTCAAGCTCTAGGGTTTCAAATGCTCCACATAATTAAATGCTTCACGAATTTGCGTGTCCTCCTTGCACAGGGGCCATGCTAATCTTCACTGTATCGTTCCAATTTTAGTACATGTGCTGCCGAAGCGAGCACTAAAATTCTATACATAATTTAAAATAATCTTTAAAAATTTTAAAAACTAATTAGGAAAGAGATAAGACTTACAAGGACACCAAATGATGCAGAGAGCTTTTACACTAATAGTGAACATTCTTTGAGATGATGGGGGTGCTGGAGAGATGGATCAGCAGACTAAGAGCACTGACTCCTCTTCTAGAGGAACAGGGTTCAATTCCCAACACCCACATGGCAGCTCTCAATGGTCTAACTCCAGTTCCAGGGGATCTGACATCCTCACACAGACATACACATACAAGGAAAACACCGATGCACATAAAATAAAAAAATTATTTTAAAATAAGAAAGATAAATGGAAGAAAACCCATCACCCCTGGGTTGAAGAACAACAGAGTAAGGACGTCAATTACCTCAAGTTGACCTGCTTGCTGGTTCAACTCAGTTTCCTTAGGGAAAATCACACCAGGCTTATTATTGTGAAAACTGACAAGCTGATTCTGAAAATTTACCCAAACAGCCAAGGTAATCTTGAATAAAAATGAAATTAGCCTTTTTACTTGCAGGTCTCTTTAACCTTTTGTAAACAAGACTCTCATAAAAATAGCTCGTACATATCTTATTGTAATGGTCTTTTCTGAAGTTTTGGATCTGTTTGGGATCTTATACCACATACTATTTATTTCACTAGCTATCATCTGGGGCCCTGGGATTTTTATTTTTCATACCTCCTGCAGCTTCCCACCTTTCCACGTAATAAAGTGATAGTGCTGAGACATAGTTTTGCTGGAGTAGAGGAGCGGTTGTAAATTCTCTGGTCTTCTGAAGTTATGTATACTGGTGTTTTTTTTTTTCCCATAATATTTATTGAGCTCTACATTTTTCTCTGCTCCCCTCCCTGCCACTCCCCTCCCTCCTTCAACCCTCCCCCAAGGTCCCCATGCTCCCAATTTATTCAGGAGATCTTGTCTTTTTATACTTTCTACTTCCCACATAGATTAGCTCTATGTAAGTATCTCTTAGTGTCCATATTGTTGTATAAATTCTCTGGGATTGTGGTTTGTAAGCTGGTTTTCTTTGCCTTATGTTTAAAAGCCACCTATGAGTGAGTACATGTGATAAATTGTCTTTCTGTGTCTGGGTTACCTCACTCAAAATAATGCTTTCTAGTTCCATCCATTTTCCTGCAAAATTCAGGCTGTCGTTATTTTTTTTCTGCTGTGTAGTACTCCATTGTGTAAATGTACCACATTTTTCTTATCCATTCTTCGATCGAGGGGCATTTAGGTTGTTTCCAGGTTCTGGCTATGTCAAACAAAGCTGCTAT
Organism: Ondatra zibethicus; assembly: GCA_004026605.1. Taxonomy (NCBI): domain Eukaryota; kingdom Metazoa; phylum Chordata; class Mammalia; order Rodentia; family Cricetidae; genus Ondatra; species Ondatra zibethicus. The sequence goes on along the minus strand of PVIU01003422.1, from coordinate 90,052 downwards.
GAACATAGTTGAGCACATGTCCTTGTGGCACAATTGAGCATCTTTTGGATATATACCCAAAAGTGGTATTACTGGGTCTTGAGGAAGGTTGTTTCCTAATTTTCTGAGAAATCGCCACACTGATATCCATAGGGGTTGTACCAGCTTGCATTCCCACCAGCAATGCAGAAGTGTTCCCTTTTCCCCACAACCTCTCCAGCATAAGTTGTCATCCGTGTTTTTGATCTTGGCCATTCTTACAGGTGTAAGATGGAATCTCAGAGTTGTTTTGATTTGTATTTCTCTGATGACTAAGGATGTTCAAAATTTCCTTAAGTGTCGTTCAGATGCATACTGGTTTTACAGGTAGGTAGTCTTCACAGCGATTTCTCAGATGGAATCTCAATCTCCCCACAACGCGTGGCACGCAGGCACACACACCCAGTTGTACAGTAGGTGTGCATGTTCGTATGTGCTTGTGGCTGTGGGAGCCAGAGGTCAATACTGGATCTCTTCCTCAAGCACTCTCCACCATAGTTTTTTTTTTTAAAGATTTATTTATTATGTATACAACATTCTGCCTCCATGTATGCCTGCACGCCAGAAGAGGGTGCCAGATCTCATTACAGATGTTTGTGAGCCACCATGTGGTTGCTAGGAATTGAACTCAGGACCTCTGGAAGAGCAGCCAGTGCTCTTAACCACTGAGCCATCTCTCCAGCCCCTCCACCATAGTTTTTAAAATATTATGCATGTGTGTCTGTGTGAGAATTTGTATAGACACATGCGGCAATGGTGGACATTGATTATCTCCTTCCGCTGCGTAGGTTTCTAGGTGCTGAGCTCACTGTCAGTCTTGGCAGCAAGTGCCATTACTCCAGAGCCATTTTGCCAGTCCCACTTTGTCCTTTGAGACAGCCTCTCACTAAACCAAGAATCTGCTGTCTCTGCTTCCACGGCTGTAGGCTTACAAGGTGGGCTAGCATGGCTGCTTTCCCATGGGTACTAGGGGATGTGGATACAGGTCCTCATTAAAAGCACTTTACTAATGGTACCACTTCCCAACCTTCCCCCTGTATGTGTGTGAATGTGTGTGTGTGTGTGTGCGCGCGCGCACGTGCAGATTTGTGTATGTGAGTATAAGCACAGATGTGAAGGGGAGAGAACAATCTCTGGTGCCCATTCTCACCAGCCAACTTTTTAAGACAGATCTTTGTTGTTGTTTGTTTCTGTGTACACCAGGCTAGCTGGCCCATGAGTGTCTGCGGATTCTCCCTCCACCTCCCATCTCACCACTGAAGCACTGGATTAAATACTCACTACTTTACCAAATTATACATGGGTTCTGGGGATTCAAACTCAGGTTGCCAGCTTTTAAGGCAAGCGCTTTATCCTAGGGCCCTTTCCCAGACTCCACCTTTTTTTTTTTTTTTTTTTTAAGATAAGGTCTCTCATGTATCCTAAAGCCCATTGATTTGGATAGACTAGCTAACCAGCAAGCCACAGAGATCATCAGGTCTCCATGTCCCTAGCACTGAGGTTGCAGGCCTCTTCCTTAGTCTGGCTTTTTTTGTGGATTCTGGCGTTCTGAACTCAGGTCCTTATGCTTTCCCAGCAAGCACGTTACTGACTGAGCCATCTCCCCAACCCTGCGATCTAATATCTTAAGTTATCTTTTGAGTACAAACAGATGCTTTATCTTAGAAATTTGAGTTCAGTTGAGAAGGCTGGGGAAGGAAACTCAAATCTCCACCTGAGTGTCCCGAGCAGTAGATGTGTTTAGGTCTGGAAGCCTTGGCCCCAAGTGCCAAGAGGGGGTTCAGGCAGAATAGACGCAAGACTAAGGGTATGATGTTTGGGTCTCCCTCTGCCACCTGCTACTTCATTTTAATTTAAGCTTCTAGGCCTTTCCTGGGCATGGTTCCCAGAAAGTCCTTCTGCAGCTGCCTCGATCAGGTTTCTGGATTTGTTAATAATAGAAAGTGTGGGGGAAGGGCCAGGATCTTTGCAGACATGGGAATTACCAAAGCAGCTGGACAGTTCCTGTGCCAAAGCCCCGTCTGCTGCCTTCTGGATCTATACAAAGTCCCATGCTCTCTCCAAGAGCTACCATCCAAGAACTCTTTCTTTTTTTTAATATTTATTTATTATGTATACAATATTCTGTCTGCGTGTATGCCTGCAGGCCAGAAGAGGGCCCCAGACCTTATTACTGATGGTTGTGAGCCACCATGTGGTCTTGGATGGGAATTGAGCTCAGGACCTTTGGAAGAGCAGGCAGTGCTCTTAACCACTGAGCCATCTCTCCAGCCCCCAAGAACTCTATTTATTTATTTTGCATTTATCTATTTAGTGTGTGTGTGTGTGTGTGTGTGTGCGCGCGCGGGCATGTGTGTGTATGTGTGTTTATGTGTAGGTCTGAAATCAACTTTAGAAGTTAGTTCTCACCTACCACCATGTGGGTCTTGGATAGCAAATACAAGTGGTTGAAGTCGGGTGGTGGTGGCGCACACCTTTAAACCCAGTGCTCGGGAGGAAGAAGCAGGCAGATCTCTGTGAGTTTGAGACCAGCCTGGTCTACAAAGTGAATTCCAGAACAGCCAGAGCTGTTACACAGAGAGACCCTGTCTTGAAAAACAACAACAGAAGAAAAGAAAAAAGTAGTCGGGCTTGGCAGAAAGTGCCTTTCTCCACTGAGCCATCTCTCACCAAGCTCCTTCCCAGCATTTTCAGGAGCTAAACTGATCTTGAGAAATCGCTTATGTACTCAACCCCCAAATCAGCACCCAGAGGCTGCGAAGGCTGCAAAGTAGGGCCGTGTTGATGAGAACACAGGAGGAGAATATTTGGAACCTGCTGTCTCCCAGGAAATCTAATCGTAGTAACACCCTTTTTCCTACATCACCCAGGAGCTGGGGTAACATTGAGCTGATGAGAAAGAGGCAAAAGGTATATAGACCTGGGGTAACAAGAGGAATTATGTGGAAGAGGGGGATTGTGAAAAGAGAAGATTATAATAACTGAGAGAACAGGACAAGTGTGTCACACTGAGATGGAACCTGTTTAATTTTGGTGTCCTTACTTTTCCTACTCCCCAAGAACAACTTTCCTTTTAATGTTCACCTTCCCTTTAGACTATGTTTTCGGCTACCAAAGCCTGTTCTCAAACAAGGAGAGTGGTACGTGCCTACAGTTGGAGCACTTGAGGGTGGAAGCAGGAGGTTCTGGAGTTCAAAGTCATTCAAGTTCAAGGACAGCCTTGACTACACGACAATTAGTCCTATCTTAAAAAAACAAAAAGATTGGGGTGGTAGTGGTGCATGCCTTTAATCCCAGCACTTTGGGAGGCAGAGACAGGTGGCTCTCTGTGAGTTCAAGGCTAGCTTGGTCTACAAAGTGAGTTCCAGAATAGCCAGGGCTACACAGAGAAACCCTGTCTCAAAAACAAAACAAAACAAAATGGACAAAAAAAAAAAAAAAGCCAGGCAGTGGTGGCGCATGCCTTTAATCCCAGCACTTGAGAGGCAGAGGCAGGCAGATCTCTGTGAGTTCGAGGCCAACCTGGTCTACAAGAGCTAGTTCCAGGACAGGCTCCAAAGCTACAGAGAAATCCTGTCTCGAAAAACCAAAAAACCTCTTTCATTGTAAAATATAATAGAAGCAATATAGAACTACCAAAAGAAAATAAATGACTGAATGGATTATTATAAAATGAAGACTCCTGTTTGTACTCAGGACTAAAAATAGCCCTTGCCCAGCTATGCACCCATTCTGCCACAACTCTTTCCTAAAGTAATCGACATCCTGGCTTTTGTAGTCATCACTTAGAAGGGTTTTATTTTAATGGAATTTAAAAATTTAGCTATAAATAACCACTAATGGCAGGCTCTTAGGCCGTTGAGAGGTATTTGAGGGAACTAGGAGAGGCAGTCAGAACTCCGTACACTAAAAATCATGCCATTTCAGGAAGCCAGCTCCCTCTGTGCCCGTGACTAAAGTACACCACTGAAAAAGGACCTCAAAGGACTTCCATATGTGCCCTGTGCACATAACTGCCTACCTGTCATCAGCTGCTCCAGAAAGCCACATTTCACAGTCTTCCCAAGGCAAGGCGAAAGCAGAGCCTGGCTGCAGTGCTTGGGGATGTGTGAGGGCCAGCTGTCCTCAGTGTGCCCACACGTCGTCTAGAAACTTCCAGGACCTTAGTTTTCATCCATTAAGTATAACACCCTCACCTAATTTGGTTCCCTTTCCTCCATCTTGATTTGTGTGCCAGCTGGCTATTATCTATCTTCAGAAGGAGCTTGCTCCTTTATGAGTGTCCTTCCAACTGCACTTTACTGTTTTTTGTTTTGTTTTGTTTTTAGCAAAGTTGGACTTCATAATTAAGAAATGTTTTTAACAGTGATTTTTAAGTACAAAATAGAAAGGTGCTCAGTAAGAAAGATACCTGGGCTGGGTGGTGGTGGTACACGCCTTTAATCCCAGGCAGTGTCAGGCAGATCTCTGTGAGTTCGAGGCCAACCTGGTCTACAAAGTCTTCCAAGGCAGCCAGGGCTGTTACACAGAGAAACCCTATCTCCAAAACAAAACAAAACAAAAAACAAAATATAGGAGCATGGGTGTGGGCTTCCCTAATACCTTGCTTCATTTCTATACCTTTGTTATGTGTGGCCAGGCATGGTGGCTTTTGCCCATAATCACTCATAATCATAAACACTCAGGACGGTGAGGCAGGGGGTTGTGAGTTCAAGGCCAGCTTGAAGACTCCCATGTCAAAAATAAATAAATACCCTGGCATTGAATAAATGATGACAAAAGGAAAGAGGGGCCTGAGGATGTAGTTCAGTCAGCACAGTGCTTGCACAGTATCTGTGAAGACCTGGGTTTCATCCTCGTTACCCCTTAAACCAGACATAGTGGTGCACACATGAATCTCGGCACTCAAGGGGTGGAAGCAGGAGGATTTAGAGTCCAAGGACATCCCCAGCTACACATCAAGTTCAAGTACACATCAAGTTCAAGGTTAGTCTGGGCAAAAAAAAAAAAAAAAAAAAAAAAAAAAAAAAAAAAAAAAAGCCTTCCCAACAAAACAAAATAACCACCCATCATATAAATGATCTGTGTAACAAGTGCGTAGAAACTGTCCTTCAAACTGATTTCTTCCCTTCTCCCCGCCTTGCTCTGTTCCTGTATCTTTACACACTTAGACTGATTGCCCTGCAAGTCAGGATGCAGAAACACAGGGGCAAGCTGGCAGAAAGGCGCTGTGGAAAGCAGCCAGATGAAACGAGGGCAAAGACAGTGGTATTCCACACAGACGCTGACCAGAATGAAAAGCCCTGATTCACAAAGCTGCAATAGACAGGCCTTGGGTTTCACTTTGAGAGCAATTGCGGGATTGGGGTCAGTCAGTAAGGGGTACCGGTAGGGAGGCAACAAGATAAAAGACAGCCAGGCTCCTTCTCCCTGGAGACGTGTTGCCTGTCAACCTCAATCCATTCCCTTAATCCTTTCCTGCCACCCCACCCCCACAACTCCTCACGTTGACCAGTGTCCTGGGCCTTTAAGAGTTAGATAGGCTGGACTGAGGAAAGCGCTCCCACCTCTCCCCAGCCTACTCTTTCTCCTTCCCTGAAAGTCTGCCAGTCAGGGCAGCAAACTGCAGTTGAAGACTGCAGTCAAGGTGGGAAGCAGTCAAGTGCAAAGGAGAAGAGGAGCCAGGCTGAGCCTTCCGGTTCTCCGTGGAGAGCACTGCAGAGCTCCGGAGGATCACTACTATCTTACCCACGGTAAGGGCCCTGGAGCTCTAACCAACCTCTATCCACGCCTGCCTGAGTCCTAACTCAGCGCTACAGGTGCACATCTAGCTTGATTAGGTTAAACTAGGCTTCTTCTTTCACCCTGAGGCTCCTCCAGGCTCTCTCCCTCCTCCTGGTTCTCTTCTATTTATCCTCTGACTCAGTTTTGTTTGTTTGCTCTGGGTTTTCAAGACAGGGATTCTCTGGATAGCCCTGGCTGTCCTAGAACTCGTTGTGTAGACCAGGCTGGCCTCGAACTCAGAGATCCGCCTGCCTCTATCTCCTGGGTGCTGGGATTAAAGGCGTGTGCTGCTACCACCACCAGGCTTAAACAGTTTTATTTCTGGCTGTATCAGCCACTTTTTTTTGTTGTTGTTTTTTTTTGTTTGTTTGTTTTTTCGAGACAGGGTTTCTCTGTAGCTTTGGAGCCTGTCCTGGAACTAGCTCTTGTAGACCAGGCTGGCCTTGAACTCACAGTGATCCTCCTGCCTCTGCCTCCCGAGTGCTAGGATTAAAGGCGTGCACCACCACCGCCGGCTTCAATCACCCTTTTATAGAGAAAACTCTTATCTGTTCAGGGCCACGAGTGCTGACGCTAGCCACTTCTTGGAGGTAAAACCACCGCAATAGGAGAAGAGGCAGAATAAGAGTAGCTACTCATCAATAAAGATATATTAATAGATGTTGAGGGTTAACAAATGAGGACTGTCCAAAACTCATGAGGTATCAGAACTCCTGGCAGTAGGGAGATAATTTTAAGACATCCTTGCAAAGAGTCAGGATTTGAGTTCTGTGCTTTGGTCCTTGTCTGCTTAATGAGCCAGGGCAAGTTCTTGGTACGCCAGCCTGCTGTGTGCTATGGGACTTCAGACCACAGACAGCTTCTGGATCTGTAATGGGGGAACAGGGCTTCCCAGACTTGCCTTTGTACCAGGAGTGCTTGTTAAGATGCCCACTAAATATTCTCACACCTCATCCTTGGAAATTTTGATCTGACAAATTCTAAGAGACTCTTCAGGAGATAGTGATCCCGGCTCAAGTCTATGTGCTGTGTGAGCCTGTAAGTTCTAACATTCTAAGGGCTATGACCCGTGACCAGCGCCATCCTACCCGCTTTATATAAACCAGGTTAGCCATACCCCCTCCTAGAAGCAAGGAACTAGATAAAATAGTTCTCTTCCTTCCTGCCCCTCAGAAAGACATTTGTGGTGCCCTGAATCTTACTGTAATGTTATTGGCCTTTATGTTGACACTTCCGAACTCCATCTGCAGGTGATATCACGCTGCCTGGAGGTAGAGGAGCAAATCTTGCTTGCTGTGTAATACTGGGCCACTAGTACTAGGAAAGTTTGTGTCTTTATTACAGAGGTTATTATTTGTATCTTCAAAGATTCCAAATAGATGTATATGTGTTACTCTCTCTTCTCTCTCTCTGAATACAGGCTGCCCTCAAACTTCCTATGTAGCCAAGGATAACCTTGAACACCTGATTTTTCCACTTCTAACATCCCAAGTGTTAAGATGGCCCAGTCTCTCTTACTTTGAGATTTTATCCTCTGTGACCTTACTGGTGCCCCCTCTACCAAACCCCTTGTTTCTTCTCACCCCATTGCACCTGCATCCATTGTAACCATCTTCCCTTTCAGACACCAGCGGAAACAACAAGCCCTAGAACATTTAGGTTCTAACACATTCTTTGGGCACTTTGTTTAGTCAGTCTCCTAGGATACAGGGAAAAGTGAGGCTGAGAGGAGGGGCATGTTACTGAGTGTCCAAACCAACGTGTTCTCTCTCCTGGACTATAGATTCAAAATCCGTAAAGGAGTTGAGAATCGGAGCTATTGGGAATTAGTGGAGATAAAGGAGAGAATGGCAGGAAAAGGTGATGGGGAAAAGGATGAGGAGAAGGACAAGAAGAGAACACAAAAAGCATGACTGGAGTGAACAGTGAGGATTGTGAGAGAGAAAAGAGTGAGCTAGGAAGAAAGGAAAAGAAAGAGGTCAGGCATGGAATGGGAAAGTCAAGAAAATGGGAAGAAAAGGAACTTGTTTGGTGGGATGTAGGGGACCCAGAAGATGATGGAGAGAAGAGAGAGATCACCAGTGTCCCTCACTGAGTCCTGGCCTTCCTTCAACCTGCCTTCTGGAGGAGGCTCTTTCTTTCTTTCTTTCTTTCTTTCTTTCTTTCTTTCTTTCTTTCTTTCTTTCTTTCTAGAGGATCTTCTTTGCTATGGAGGAGGCTCTTTCTTTCTTTCTTTCTTTTTTTTTTAAGAGGATCTTCTTTGCTATGGGGGAGGCTCTTTCTAAGGGTGAGCTCCGCACTGGTTGTAGCTAGACCTGCTTTCTATTGCAGTTGTACTAACTGGCTCTGGCAGGACAGCCAGTCTTCCTGGCCTCCAGTCTCCTCCATGAAGCTCAGGTCTCCTGTGCTGTGGCTTCCTGAGGTGCTGCTGGCATTCTCTTGACCATACATCACATAGCTACAAGTTAAAACCATCGCTCTGGAATGGTTGGATGGGGGAAAATGGCAAAGTGGTTTTCCAAGGCTGGTTTGGGAAACTGTTCTGGCTGCTGGGCTCTGTTCTCAGGCTTCCCATGTTCCAGGACATATAAGGCTCCTGGACACAGGAACAGAGAAGGTAATTCTGTCTTCTTCAAAGCCCAAGACCCACAAGGTGGAAGCTGACATTTAGAGGAAGGACTGACTGTCTTTTTTTTTTTTTTTTTAACTGTGTGCCGCCCTGCCTTGCCTGGCTTAACTTTTTAGAGTTTTTTTTTTTTTAATTTTTATTTATTATGTATGTAGTGTTCTGGGCACCAGATCTCATTATAGATGGGTGTGAGCCATCATGTGGTTGCTGGGAATTGAACTCAGGACCTCCAGAACAGCAGTCAGTTCTCTTAACCTCTGAGCCATCTCTCCAGCCCAGGACTGACTGTCTTTTAGGTGATGCTGGGCATGGTGATTCCCGTCTGTGACCCCAGCACTCCGTAGGTGGGAACAAGATGATCAGGAGTTCAAGACCTGTCTTTGGCTACATGAGACTCTGCTCAAAGGAAGAACAAATAAAAGATTTTGCCTTAGCTCTTTAGGAATTTGACACAATATAGATGAAAGTGTAGACAGGGCTCCAGGAAGGAAAAAGCTGGGATAATCCTACCTGAAGGAGAGACAGCTAGGGTGTGGACAGATTCAAGGTTCTGATAACTGTTGGCTACAAGATGGTAGATCCTAATAATAAGAACACGGGGAATGAGCAAGGTGTTGAGTAACGTTACCTACTGAGTGTAGGTAGCAAGAGAGTGGTTTGGAACATGCCTTGCTTTAGCCCTCCCTAGAGATAGCCATGGGAACTAGCTAATAAAGATAGATCTGTGTATCTTAAATTCTAATCTGTGCATGAATTGAGACAGGTTTCTTCACTTAGCTAAGCCTCAGAGTCAGCACATGCAGAAGTACAGATAGCTACAGACCAGATGAAGTACCTGATACATGCCACTAAGGAAACCCTGAGTTCCTTCTTTTGTTCTTTTAATCTCTAGGACTCACCCAAAGCCCTTGGCTCCTCCTTGTTCCTTTAGGTGACTCTGGCACCAGCTGGTGGAGCAGTGGGTGATGGCATCTCAGATTCAAGACCGTGAGTACCCCTGCAGGAGGATAGGTCTTGGGGGAAAGCCTGGGGGAATGAAGGAGGTTAGACGCTGGTTACAGAGTTCCTCTGGGCCTTCCAGCCTCTCTGCTGGCTAATTGAGCCCCTGCTTTTCCCGGCTCAGGACTGACCACTGATCAGGACTTGCTGCTGATGCAAGAAGGCATGATGATGCGCAAGGTGAGGACCAAATTCTGGAAGAAGCTAAGATTCTTCAGACTTCAGAATGACGGCATGACAGTCTGGCATGCACGGCAAGCCGATGGCATAGCCAAGCCCACTTGTGAGTGACCTTAGTAGCTATGTGTGGGCATATGGGTGGAAAGGTCTCAGAGGAATCCAGAAGTTTGAGGGCAGGGGGAGGACCCAGGATCCTGTGATAGTGGTCTCTTGTGCAGGTCCACTTGTGTGGCTCTATAAAAGATGACAAACCAGCCAGTAATGATGATTAAATTAGTTATTACACATAGGAGGCTTAGAAGAGTTCTGGCATGTGATAAGTCTCTATAAATAATAGGTTATTTATTATGGTCATGACTGTGATCACACTGTCTAGATAAAAACCCTGGCTCTGCCACTTTCTTGGTGAGTAGCTTTGGACAAATTACTTAGTTGGACTCAGGTTTCTCATCTACAAAATGAGGGTTAACCTGCACCTACCTGTAAATTATAGAGACTCGATGAGCTAATGTATGAAACATCTAGCATGAGATCTGAAACCTGGACGAAGTTCATAAATGTTAGACATTACAGTATTTCAGAGCATAAAATGCATCCTAATAGGCCATCCTATTGATCAACTCTTATACTCTTAAACACTTGATCACAGAATAAGCAGTCTGCTTAGAGACATATCAATTGTCATGAACCACACGACCCCGAGCTGAGGTAAGGAATGGAGGAATTTCTCTGGCTCCCTTCTATGCACCTTGAAAGAAGAAATCTTCAAACCTGAAACATAGGCATCCAGTATACTCTTTGATGTAGCTATTCTACAGATATATTTGTCCTCCTCACTAGTTCTCCCGTGGGAACTACTGTGACCTGCGGTGAATGGGGACCATCCACTGTTTAAGATGTGGACACTGAGAGGTTAAGTTTGGGTCTTCACACTTCCAGCTGGTGACTGGGAGTCAGGTCTTGCCGGGTCTAGCTGAACCTCTTTGCTGTGCTGATTAAGATAACGCTGACTTGCTTTGTTTGTCATAGCCAGAACCTGGAAACAACCTAAATGCCCCTCCATCGAAGAATGGATAAAAAAAAATGTGGTACATTTACACAATGGAGTACTACATAGCAGAAAAAAATAACGACAGCTTGAATTCTGCAGGAAAATGGATGGAACTAGAAAGCATTATTTTGAGTGAGGTAACCCAGACACAGAAGACAATTATCACATGTACTCACTCATAAGTGGTTTTTAAACATAAAGCAAAGAAAGCCAGCCTACAAACCACAATCCCAGAGAACCTAGACAACAATAAGGACACTGAGAGAGACTTACATAGATCTAATCTACATGGGAAGTAGAAAGTATAAAAGGACAAGATCTCCTGAGTAAATTGGGAGCATAGGGACCTTGGGGAAGGGTTGAAGGAGGGAAGGGAGAGGCAGGGAGGGGAGCAGAGAAAAATGTAGAGCTCAATAAATATCATGGAAAAAAATTAAAAAAAATAAAAAAAAAAGAATACGCTGACTCATGCCAACTCCTGAATCACTGGGTCTCCCTCACCCTGTCCACATGTCCCTGGAATTCAGCCCTCAGAAGCTCAGGTTTCTCCTCTTTATGTCTTCATAGAGAAAGGAGTTCTGGTCACCATTCCTCATCCCCAGCTATTTGTCAGGCTCCTCTCCTCAGGGCTCCCACCTGTTTCTTCTCTGACAGTTTCAATCTCCGACGTGGAGACAATACGTAAGGGCCACGATTCTGAGTTGCTGCGCTGTCTAATGGAAGAGTTCCCCCTGGAGCAAGGCTTCACCATTGTCTTCCATGGTCGCCGCCCTAACCTGGACCTAGTAGCCAACAGTGTTGAAGAGGCCCAGATTTGGATGCGAGGACTCCAGCTGTTGGTGGATCTTGTTGCTAGCATGGACTACCAGGAGCAACTGGACCAGTATCAACCAGATGGAGTTAGGGTGTGGACAGGGGTTCCTGAAGGGGCCCGATGCTACAGACCTGGGGAAGATGGGGAGGGGTGCAGAGATAGGAAAGCCAGAGGATTCAGGTGGTGTGGAGAGGGGCAGAGGTCAGTGCTACAGACCTGGGGAAGATGGGGAGGGTGCAGAGATAGGAAAGCCAGAGGATTCAGGTGGTGTGGAGAGGGGCAGAGGTCAGTGCTACAGACCTGGGGAAGATGGGGAGGGTGCAGAGATAGGAAAGCCAGAGGATTCAGGTGGTGTGGAGAGGGGCAGAAGCCAGTGTAGAGCTGATGATTCTGAAAGAGAAATGAGTGGTTGCCAGTCAGAGTCTGAGAATGAGAGTTCGAGTCCAGGCTAGGAGGGAGGAAAAGGAGCAAGCGAGGTGCTGCTCCTGTGAGCTGAACAGACACCCCAGTGGCGTTCACTACCCAGGCGTGGGAAGCAACTCCTAGAGAGTGCCATGGTGCAGGTTCCCTAAGATTCCTAGACTGAAGCCAGTGAGGTGACTCAGCCGGTGAAGATGCTTGTCCCCAACCCTGACAGCCTGAATTCAATCCCTGGAGCCCACATAGTGGGAGGACTGACTTCCAGTCCTCTGATACCCCTGACCTCAACACACAGTGGCTTAAGGACCCACCTTCCAATAAATGGAAAAGCAGTTCCTAGATTGTCCATTACTTCATGTAAATATTCACTCAGCACCAATTAGCCAGGCTAGCCACCATTATGCTTAGTTTTAGGAACATCAAGATTAATGAGACCACATTTATTACTTTACTTAGTGGAGAGAATCAATTTGTGTAAATAATTTAAGTACCAAATTAGAGGAATACTTGACTCTACCTAAGAGTGTTCTGAGAAAGTGCCAGGGGGGGAGTAGCATGTGAGTTGAGTCCTTAAAATTTGGACTGGACATGCAGCTCTGTTGGCAGAGTGCTTGCCTAGCATGCAAGAAGCACTGGGATCAATCCCAACACTGAATACACTGGGCATGGTAACTGGTGCCAGTAATTCCAATACCCAGGAGGTAGAAGCAGAAGAATCAGAAGGTCAAAGTCATCATTGGCTATATGTGACCCTGTCAAAGAAAGAAAGAAAAGCAGCATAATTTAAACTGAAGAAAGAGGAAGGGAAAGGCACTCCTGTCTGAGAGGATAGCATAGATGAAGGTTTGGAGAGAGCAGACCGAAGGAAGCAGGTGGGGGAGGTGTTGCTGAGACCAGCGGAAGTACAAAGGCAGCCGCTCAGAGAAGGCTGGGCTGGACTGGGCTGGGCCAGATCAGGTCACAAGGGTCAGGGCATCTTCACTCCTATGTCAGAATTTAGGCTTCTTTCTGTAGACCACGGGCACCTGAGCCATACAATGACAAGATAGATTTATGCTGGGGAGGGATTATTCTAGGAGCCACGTAGAGAATGGATTGGCTTGGGAGGGAGACTGGCAGCAAAGACAGGAGAGGTGTCAGTGGATGAACACACACAGCACAGCACACACAGGACTTTTGCCTTGACTCGGAGCTGGATGGGTGAGTGAGTGGTTCCAGCGAGGGGACAGGAACCAGGACGGCAGGATGAGTTTCAGAGAAGCCCAGCGGCTGCTGCTCCTGATGAACGTGGAAATGGATGAAGAATATGCCCTCAGTCTTTTTCAGGTACGTTTGCTGGGGAATTTGCAGGAGACAGCCAGACCATGTTTTCACTTGGTCAGAAAGCCCGACCCTGCTCAGCAGCCAGCATTCATTTGTTCAATCCTTACTGTATGCTCTATTACCATAATAAGCTCAGTGGGACTGGTGTGGCAAATGATGCTGGCCCCTCTGCCTTGTTGGGAGGATGAATCATAATCCCGATGAAAAGAAAATAAACCTGTTGGGCACTGGTGGCATACGCCTTTAATCCCAGCACTCGCGGGCAGCCTGGTCTACAGAGCCAGGTCCAGGGCAGACAGGACAATTACACAGAGAAACCCTGTCTTAAAAAACCAAAAACCGAAACAACAAAAAACAAACAACCAAAAAACCCAAAACAAAACAACAAAACCAGTATGTTATTATATTGGAGTGGAGTGGTGGCGCACGCCTTTAAACCCACCACTTGGGAGACAGAGGCAGGTGGAGCTCTAAATTCAAAACCAGCCTGGTCTACAGAGAGTCCAGGACAGCCAGGGCTACATAGAGAGACCCTGTCTCAACAAAAGAAAACAAAAACCCCAATGTATTATTATTATTGGACTTCCTATTCATAAGCAGAGTGCCCACTACAAAATTCCATCTGCAAGCCAGGAAGTGGTGGTGCGCACCTTTAATCCCAGCACTTGGGAAGCAGAGGCAGGCATATTTCTGTGAGTTCAAGGCCAGCCTCGTCTACAGAGCTTCCTGAAACTCGGACTGACTCCTTAGCTACTGAGAAACCCTGTCTTAAAAAACAAACAAAGCAAAAAAAAAAAAAATTTCCACCTGCAATGTGACTAAAGAGGAGGTGACAGCGATTCTGACTAGTTGTTGCTGTTTGCTTGTTTTGAGTCAGGGTCAAATACAGCCCAAACTGACCTCAAACTCACTCTCAAACTCCTGATCCTCAATTGGGATTAAAGGCATGAACCATTGCTCCCAGTTCTCTCTCTCTTTTTTTAAAGATTTATTTATTATAAATTTATAAATATTGAGAAAAAATAATAAGGAATATTTAGTTTGTGATAAATGGAAAAAAAAGATTTATTTATTTATTATATATACAGTATTCTGCCTACATTCATGCTTGCTGGCCAGAAGAGGGCACCAGATCTCATTATAGATGGTTGTGAGCCACTATGTGGTTGCTGGGAATTGAACTCAGGACCTTTAGACGAGCAGGCAGTGCTCTTAACCATTGAGCCATCTCTCCAGCCCTCCCAGGTCTCTTCTAGCCATTCGAGGACCTTTGAGAGATATAACCTTTTTCCCTCCAGCAAATTATTGGGCTAAAACTTTGTCTTTTATTTCCTGGAGTGACTTGTATGAAATGTCAGGAGTTTGTGAGGGTTTTTTTTTTGTTTTTTTTTTTTTGTTTTGTTTTTTTGTTTTTGTTTTTTTGAGATAGGGTTTCTCTGTAGCTTTGGAGCCTGTCCTGGAACTAGCTCTTGTAGACCAGGCTAGTCTCGAACTCACAGAGATCTGCCTGCCTCTGCCTCCCGAGTGCTGGGATTAAAGGCGTGTGCCACCACCACCTGGCGTTTGTGAGATTTTTATAATCACATGCTAAGATGCCCCTTTTACAGGCCTGGTAGTAAAGTGCTTGCCATGTAAGAATAGGACTCACGTTCTACCCTGGCATCTGTGTAAAAGGTCAGGCATGGTGTGTGTGTCAGGGAGTGCCCCCCCAAGAGAGAGAGAGAGAGAGAGAGAGATTCCTGAAGCTTGCTGGCCATAACCCTATAGGACAAAGGAGCATACCATTTCCCAGTGTTTATCCATTCCCTGTTAAATCTTCTCTTGCAGACAGCAAATGTGTCCCAGTCTGATACTCTAGAAGGAGAAGAATTTGTACAGTTCTATAAGGCACTGACTAAGCGTACTGAGGTTGAGCAACTATTTGAGAACTTTTCATCAGATGGACAGAAGCTGACCCTGCTGGAATTTGTGGATTTCCTTAGAGAGGAACAGAAAGAAAAAGACCATGCCCCCGACCTTGCTTTGGAATTCATTGACCGCTATGAACCTTCAGAGAATGGTAAGGACACCTGGGTGCATAGATGCTGGATATAGAGAATGGAGAGGGGGCTTAAAAAAGAAAGACCCAGAGACAGAGTCTTCTCCTAATGTAGGGAAGGCTGAGTCTACCCCTCTCCTGGCCTCCTTTCCAATCATCTCATTGGACGCCTCTCCTGAAGGAGAACAGCCGTTCCCTGTCAGATAAGACAGAAACAGATTTTCATCTCTGAGGAGGAAGCCAGTCTCCTTTCCTTCTCCATGCTCACATTTCACATCCTCCTACTTTTGGAGAATTCCTCACCACACTAACTTTGCCCTCAGTGGAGGAAGAAAACATGGCTCTCTCACCCTCCCCTCCTCCCATGCACTGATTCTTTTGCCCCATGTTTCATGGCTGCTGTGCTTTTAAGTGTTAGCTTCCTGATTATTCCAGGAAGTTCTCTAAGGTCATCTTGCTAAGTCCTTAAGCTTCTGAATCAGGAATCTAGTCAGCCTAGGCCTGGGGCCGTGATGAGGCCAAGTATCTGGCTGTTGGCAGGTACAGCTGAAACATGCCTTCTCTGTCATTAAGCTTTCCTCTGCGTGCCCCTATCGATAGTGAACTCACTTCCCCGCCCCCGCTCTCATCGGGCCTGTGAGAAGTTTGTATCAATAGTAAAGCATCCACAAAGCACTTTGACACTCTTTACTTCGTTCAGCCCTCACTGCAGCTTTGTAAAATGGAAAATGATCGATCCATTGGGATTTCACTGAGCAACCCACGATGTGCCAGCATCTCTGCACTCTTGGCTTGTCCTAGCCTTCTGATAAAATAGGCTCTATTATTAAGTCAGTTTTAAAAATAGTAAAACAGAGATTTTCAAATCTTCAAAGAGTCAAATGGGGATCTGGAGAGGCGGCTCCACAGGTCAGAGTGCGGACTGCGCAGGCCTGAGGGCCTCAGAGCAGCGGGCAGAGACGCAGTCACCAGGGTTTGCTAGCTGTCAGCCTAGTTTCAGGTTCAGTGAGAGACCCAGAGAGGACATCCTCTCTGGACACCACACACACACTTGTACACATATGTACTTATACCACACTCATACACAAACACAAGAAAATAAAAATAAAAGAGATTAAACAACTTTTTGAAAGCCAGCACCTAATGAGAATGGAACTGGAATCCAGACCCAGATCATCCTCCAAGTAGTGTCTCTCATGAAAATACAGAGTAGGATGATTGGGTTGGCCAAGTGATCCAGAATTTATGGGCCTCAACTTTCATTCCCACTCATTCATTCATTCGTTTGTTCGTTCATTCATTCATTCACCACTTTAGCGAATTCTTTTATTTATTTATCTTTTTTGAGACAGGGTTTCTCTGTGTAACTCTGGCTGTCCTGGGACTTGCTCTGTAGACCAGGCTAGCCTTGAACCTGCCTCTGCCTCTCTGAGTGCTGGGATTAAAGCCATGTGCCACCACCACCCAGTGAGAAATTATTTTTTTTAAAGATTTATTTATATGTA
>PVIU01003422.1:0-73191 GCA_004026605.1 Ondatra zibethicus | reverse complement strand
AACAAAAATATTTTGTCTTCCCCAAAAAACTCTATACACAAAATCTTTTCTTAAATTTAAAATAGTATTTCAAGCTGGGTGTGATGGCACATGTCTTTAATCTCAGCACTTTGGAGGCAGAGGCTGGTGGATCTCTGAGTTCAAGGCCAGCATGGTCTATAGAGTAAGTTCCAGGACAGCCAGGGCTACACAGTGAAACCCTGTCTTCTAAAAACAAAACAAAACAAACAAAAGCAAGTGTGTACAACCATACTAGCCAGGAAATAAGACTGAAGAAGTCTGAAGAAAAAAATAGCGCTTCTGTTTCAGAGCAGGATCAATGACCCCAATTACATCTGTCACGGCTTGAGTGTGTCCCCTAACACATGTACGCTAAGAACTGAATTCTCAACAGTGCATCATCGTGTTGAGAAGTGGGGCCTTTAGCTGAAACTTCCTACCCAATTCCTGCCATTCTTCACTCTACAATTTGTCAAACCTAGATCTCCGAAGCTGGTCATGAACACTGGGGTTCCTGCCAACCAAGCCTCTCTGCCGCTAAGTTATACTCAGTGAGCTTCACAGCCCAGCAGTGCAAGGCATGACCCTGGCATCTGACTGCTTGGGTTCAAATTTCAGATCCTTCACTTAAAATAGCCATGTGACTTAGGGCAAGCTATCTAACTTGCCTAGCTGTATTGCAATACTGACCTCGCTGTGTTAGTTAGCTGCGATACATAATATCCTTGTGTGGAGCAAGTGCCCAATAACTGCTGGTCACTGTTACTGTATGAAGTCCATACTAAGAAAAGTGAGGTGCATTGAAGGAATCAAAGGGCCATTTCCTCAGCAAGAGTATAGTCTAAGTAGAAGTTGACATGTCCCCCTAAATACCACAGGTCGTAGCACTGGGCATATAGCTGCATAGCCCAAGGAGGAAAGCATAGGCACTTTGGCCAGGTTGCTAATAACTTTTCTAGGTATATCCTTAGGCCTTAGAATGGGATTCTGTGCTATCTTTTATGATAACTGTGAATTCCAAGGACTATGTACATTTAAATGGGTCAAAATCAACTAAAATTATAAAATTACTGCCTCAGGCACACAAGCCATGTTTCAAGTGTTCATAGATACATGTATCTAGGGCCACTGCGCCCAACAATGCAGAGTAGAGCATTCTCATGGCTGTGGACCATTCTCTTGGATAACACTGAACTAGAATGTTTGGTCTGTTAGGTTTTTTTATTTTTTATTTTTTTTTTTAGTTTTTCGAGACAGGGTTTCTCTGTAGTTTTGGAGCCTGCCTGGAGCTAGCTCTTGACCAGACTGGCCTCGAACTCACAGAGATCCACCTGCCTCTGTCTCCCAAGTGCTGGGATTAAAGGTGTGTGCCACCACCGCCTGGAGGTCTGTTAGTTTTGTGGGGTTTTTTTGTTTTTTGTTTTTTGTTTTTTTTTGTTTTTTGTTTTTTTTGGTTTTTCGAGACAGGGTTTCTCTGTGGCTTTGGAGCCTGTCCTGGAACTAGCTCTGTGGACCAGGCTGGTCTAGAACTCACAAAGATCTACCTGTCTCTGCCTCCCGAGTGCTGGGATTAAAGGCGTGAGCCACCACCGCCCAGATGGTCTATTAGTTTTTTAAGACATGACTTCATGATGTGGCCAAGGCTTTGAACCCAAAGTCAATATTCCATGGCCTCTGCCTCATAAGTGATGTGATTATAGGTGCGCACCACCAGGTCCTGACAAAATATTTTTTATTGATATAAATAGAGACAATTTATTTAAAAAAGAAAATCTCTCAGAAAAATTAAGGTGGGGACTGACAAGATGACTCAGTGGACAAGGTGCTTGCTGCCAAGCCTGATGACCTGTGTTAGAGCCTGGAGACCCACATGGTGGGAGAAGAGAAGCAGTGCTTGCAAACTGTCCCCTGACTTTCACAAATGTGCCATAGCAATGCACCCTTACACACACATCACAGCAATGCACCCCTTACACACACATCATAGCAATGCATCCCTTACACACACATCACACACATCATAGCAATGCATCCTTACACACACATCATAACAATGTACCCCTTACACACACATCATAGCAATGCACCCCTTACACACATCATAGCAATGCACCCCTTACACACACATCATACACATCATAGCAATGCACCCCTTACACACATCATAGCAATGCACCCCTTACACACACATCATACACATCATAGCAATGCACACCTTACACACACATCCACAAAGAAAGTAATAAATGAGAGAGAGAGAGCATGAGAGCATGCAAGTTGGGGCAGGAGAGCATGTGCCAGGCATTGTGGCACACGCTTTTAAGCCAAAGCACATAAGAGAGGCAGAAGGATCTCTGTGTGGTTGGTTTTTGTTTTCTTTGTTTCCAAGACTGGATCTCACTATGTAACTCACTATGTGACTGTTCTGAAACTTATTATGTAGACCAGGTTGGTCTAAAACTCAGAGATCCCCTGCCTCTGCTTCCTGAGTGCCAAAATGAAAGGTGTGTTCCACCACACCTGGATCTATGTGTGTTCGAAGCTAGCCTAGTCTACATAGAGAGTTCTAAGCCAGCTAGGACTACATAGTGAGAACCCGTTTTTAAAAAAGGAAAGAAAGGAAGGAAGAAAAAGGCTACATAGCTGGGAAAGGTCTGTTTTAAGGTACAACATGTGGCAAATTTGGGATCTGCAGACTGGGAATCAGCATCTAATGGGCAGGACCCCAAGGAGGGGACCAGGGAAGCGGCTTATGGGTGTGCCAGGTTCTCACTTAGAGTTTCTCACTGTTGTCCGCACTCCACACTCTAGGCAGATTGCTGCATGTGCTGAGCAAGGACGGCTTCCTCAGCTATCTCTGCTCAAAGGACGGGAACATCTTCAACCCAGACTGCCTCCCTGTCTACCAGGATATGACTCAGCCTCTGAGCCACTACTACATCAACTCCTCTCACAACACCTACCTACTGAGGGACCAGCTTTGTGGCCAGAGCAGCGTGGAAGGATACATTCGGTACAGTGGCGGTATGAGGGGTCCATCTCATGAGGTGGACTATCTGTGGGGAATTAAGGGGTGGATAACAGGGACTGAGATATAGAGAGCTTAGGGACCTCAGATCCCTGGGTACCTGAGAGACTTGGAGAACATCTTGGCTATCAGCAGAATGGTAATGAAATCCTACAGATAAACAGAATTCTTCTCTGTCACAGGCTAGGATATTCTGAGAATTCAGGGGTCCTGGTGTTTATTTTGAGCTAGTAAATGGAATTCTTTAAAGCAGTGGTTCTCAACCCCCCTAACGCTGCAATCCTTTAATACAGTTCCTCATGTCATGGTGACCCCAACCATAAAATTATTTTCGTTGCCAGGTGGTTGCAGCGTACGCTTTTAATTCCAGCACTTGGGAGGCAGAGGCAGGCAGATCTCTGTGAGTTCGAGGCCAGCCTGATCTACAAAACAAGTTCCAGGACAGGCCCCAAAGCTACAAAGAAACCCTGTCTTGAAAAAAAAATTATTTTCGTTGCTACTTTATAACTGTAATTTTGCTACTGCTATGAATCATGGTATAAATATTTTGGAGACAGAGGTTTGCCAAAGAGGTCGAGGCCCACAAATTGAGAACCACTGCTTTAAAGGAAAGGCAGTGGGATGTAGAATTAAAAAACAAGCTCCAAAATCAGTTCACCTTAGGTCAAATTCTAGCTCGGTTGGTGTTCTGGGAGCTAACAAACCTTTGTATGTCTCTCCGTGAAATAGGGATGATAACAGTGCCCATTCTGTCAGGGTTCTTGTGAAAACCAAAGGGCCCAATCTGTGAGCCAGTAGTTTATAAGTAGTAGTTGCCATTGTTGTGATTAATCAAGACAAGACTGAAAAGTCAAGGCAGCGTTAAAGCATTGGCAACTGAGTGACCGGGTAGCTTGAAAGATACAAGGACTTGTAGCTCAGTAAAGCATGTATGAGGCCCTGTGTTTAATCCTATTGGAGAGAGAGGTGCATGCCTAC
This sequence comes from Ondatra zibethicus, assembly GCA_004026605.1. Taxonomy (NCBI): domain Eukaryota; kingdom Metazoa; phylum Chordata; class Mammalia; order Rodentia; family Cricetidae; genus Ondatra; species Ondatra zibethicus. The sequence goes on along the minus strand of PVIU01003422.1, from coordinate 69,185 downwards.
AATCCCAGCATAAACAAAGGTTGTAAGTTCCAGGCTGATTGGTAAAAGACCCCGTTTCAAACATCAGTGGGGGGTGGATTTCCTAGGCGTTTGAATGATCCAGGTGCTATATTGGGACATACATCCAGAACAGTGGAAATATTGGGAGGTAACGTGTAATGACTTGCTAGGGAGGATTATGAACTGGGGCTAGGTGGAGCTGCAGCCATGGCCCGGTGGCCTGAGATGTCTCCATGGAGATATTACATAAAGTGGTCTGGATGGGCAAATGCTAGTGAGCAATGCTCTTTCCAGAGCAGCGAGAGGTGGCTCCCTAGCTAGATTGCACCTTGACCTTTCCTGCCTCTTGGGGTTGGGGTTCTTGCAGGGCCTTGAAGCGGGGGTGCCGCTGTGTGGAGGTGGATGTATGGGATGGACCTGGAGGGGAGCCCATTGTTTACCATGGACATACCTTGACCTCTCGTATCCTGTTCAAAGATGTCGTGGCAACACTGGCACAATATGCCTTCCAGGTAGTAGCCCCAGGTTGGGAAAAACGCTAAAACAAAACAAAACAAAAACCGCTGAGCTGGTGAGAGGGCCCGGTGGTTAAGAGCACTGGCTGCTCTTCCAGAGGTCATGAATTCAATTCCCAGCAACCACATGGTGGCTCATAACCATCTGTAGTGCGATCTGGCGCCCTCTTCTGGCATGTGAGCATACATGGAGGCAGCATTTGTATACATAATAAATAAATCTTAAAAAAAAAACCGCAAGAAGTTCTGAGGGAAATGTGACTGACTTGATCTGGCGAGGGTAGAGGGGCAGGGAGACAGTGCAAGTGGCATGATAGAGACAAAAGAAGGCTGTTTAGGCTGTTTGTTTCCTTCTTTTTTTTTTTTTTTTTTTTTTTTTTGGTTTTTCGAGACAGGGTTTCTCTGTAGCTTTGGAGCCTCTCCTGGAACTAGCTCTTGTAGACCAGGCTGGCCTCGAACTCACAAAGATCCGCCTGCCTCTGCCTCCCAAGTGCTGGGATTAAAGGCGTGCGCCACCACCGCCGGACTGTTTGTTTCTTTTTTTATTACTTTATTTTTTCAAGACAGAGTTTTACTGTGTAGACTTGGCTGTCCTTGAACTCACTCTGGACCAGGCTGGCCTCAAAGTTATAGAGATCTGCCTGCCTCTGCCTCCAGAGTGCTGAGATTAAAGGCGTGTGCCACTACTACCCAGCCAATAAAGGAAGTTTGTTTTTTTGTTTTTTTAAAAAAGCTAAAGCATGAGACAAATATTAAAAGATTACTATGACTCAGTGTTGGATATGTTACTAGCAATTAGTATTCATACAGGTAATCACTAGTTCCTAGTAACTACTTCTAAAATTTTCTGTTACCTATATAGGGGAGGATGGGTAGGGGAACAGACAGTGGTGAGTTGGGCTGGGGGACAATAGGGATCTAAGGATGAGAGGGTAATGTGCGCTCATAACTAGGGGAATACCCTGTCATCCACACTGAGACTGAAAACTCAAAAGGCCTCAGAAGGACTTGGACCAGATTTGGTATCGTTACAAGATTTGAGGTCCTGGGGCTAGAGAGATGGCTCAGAGGTTAAGAGCATTGCCTGCTCTTCCAGAGGTCCTGAGTTCAATTCCCAGCAACCACTTGGTGGCTCACAACCATCTGTAATGGGGTCTGGTGCTCTCTTCTGGCCTGTAGGCATATACACAGACAGAATATTGTATACATAATAAATAAATAGATATTTAAAAAAAATAAGATTTGAGGTCTCATGAGTGACCCTTAGGTGCAGGTCTATCAAGTTCTCACAGAGCCCCATAATGGGGTTGGGGGAGTTTAGCAATCAGTATACTCATAAATGGGGGCCTAGGAACACAAGATTTGGAGTGGGGGCTTATAGGATCTTATAATTCTGAAGGCACCATGCTCTTCTCTCTGCCAGCTCTCAGACTACCCCCTCATCCTGTCTCTGGAGAACCACTGCACCTGGGAGCAGCAGCAGACCTTGGCACAACATCTGACTGAGATCCTGGGAGAGCAGCTGCTGAGTACCACCATAGATGGACTGCTGATGGATAAGCTGCCCTCTCCAGAGGTAGGGACCCTGTGGCCAGCCAGGCGCTACTGTGGCTTTCACATCCCTCACTATGGCTCCTACATTCCTCTTGTCCCCTTCTATCTTCAGAAGGGCTATCTTGCTTTTTAAGATACCTATAGATGAGTTTTGTTTTGTTTTGAAACAAGAATTCATATAGCCAAGGCTGACTCTCAACTCCTGATCCTCCTTTTTCTTCACCTCCCAAGTACTGGGATTACAGGGCATGCACTACCATGCCTAGTTTCTGTGGCTCTGGGGATCAAGCCCAGGGCACTGTGCATGCTAGGCAATCACTGTGCTAACTAAGCTCCATCCCAAGTTATTTGATAGTTTTTGATAGTTTATAATTTGTACAGACTTTACAAGCAATATTGAGCATGGAAATTCTCCCCAATTATGATCCCAAACACATTCTTTTTTTTTTTTTTAAAAAAATAAGTTATTTATTTTTATTTTTATATACATTGGTGTGCTTCCTGCAAGTATGTCTGTATGCAGAAATCAGGTGCCCTGGAACAGGAGTTCCAGACAGCTGTGAGCTGCCATGTGGATGCAGGAATTGAACCCAGGTCCTCTGGAAGAGCAGCCATTGCTCTTAACCACTGAGCCATCTCTCCAGCCCCCAAGCACGTTCATGGCAGTATATATCAATAGATTTTTTTTCAAGTATTACATTTATTTATTTGTTTATTTTGAGGCAGGAGGTGGTGATGGTGCACGTCCTATGGCAAAACACGAGTGTGGAGGCCAATAGGAGTTGGTTCTCTCTGTCTACCATATAGGCCTTGGAGATCAAACTCGCATCGCCAGGCTTTTAGCAAGTGCCTCTACTTGCTGAGCCGTCTTGCTGGCCCCAGTGGAATTATTCTTATTATTCCCTAAACTTCCCTCATGCTAAACACTTGCCGTACTACTGAGCTACTTCCAAGCACCACCACAACCACTTCCTCCTCTTCCTTATCTTTTTCTTCCTCCTTCCCCTCCTTGAGATGGGTTCTCATAAAGCCCTGGTTGATCTCAGACTTTTTATATGTAGCTGAGGATGCCCTTTCCTTGAACCTCTGTTTTTCCTGCCTCCACCTCCCAAGTACTACAATTACAGGCATGTGCCACATCCCCCATTTATGATATGCTGGAGTTCAAACCCAGAGCTTTGTCCGTGACAGGGGAGCACTCTGCCAACCAAGTCACATTTTCAGCACCATCAATAGATTTTTTAAGCTTAATAAACATATATATGTACATATTCATATTAGAAAAACTATGAATGAGATTACTGCCCATGTTTTCTTATTTCATATCATAAGCATATTTTCATGAATATCTTTTCCTTTCTGAAACAGGGTTTCTTAGTGTAGCCTGGCTGTCCTGGAACTCACTCTGTAGATCAGGATGGCCTCAAACTCAGAGATCTGCCTACTTCTGCCTCCCAAGTTCTGGGACTAAAAGTATGAGCAACCACTGCCCAGCTTTTTCTTTTTTCATTTTTTGAGACTGGGTCTCATATAGCTGAGGCTGCCTTTGAACTCTTGATGCTCCTGCCTCTACCTCCCGAGTGCTGGGATGATGACGGGTGTGTGCCACCACACCAGGTTTAGATACTATTTGAACCCAAGGCCTTGTGCATACTAGGAAAGCACTCTGTCCACTAAATTACATCCCCAGCCCCATATCTTTTCCTCTTTTTCCTTTTCCTTTTTTAAATTTAAATTTAATTTTATTTTTTATGTTTTTTCAAGACAGGGTTTCTCTGTGTATTTTTGACTGTCCTCGAACTCACAGAGATTTGCCCTCCTTTGCCTCTTAAAGGTGTGTACCACCTTCCTTTGTCCTGGAACAAGCTCTGTAGACCAGGCTAGCCTTGATAGAGACCTGCCAGCCTCAACCTCCTGAGGGCTGGGATTAAAGGTGTGCACCATTGGAGCTGGAGAGATGACTCAGAAGTTGAGTGCTGGCTGCTCTTCCGGAGGTCCTGAGTTTAATTTCCAGCAACCACATGGCGGCTCACAACCATCTGTAGTGGATCTGGTGCCCTCTTCTGGTGGGCATGTGTACATGCAGGCAGAACGCCACTGTATATATACTTAATAATTAATATGCCACCACTGCTCAGGCAGTATAAGAACTTTTTTTTCTTTTCTTTTCTTTTTAATAGATATTCATTGTACTGTTCTATGCCGGTGCCATGTAGGACTGTAATTTATTCAGTTATGCATTTAGGAGACACTTAGATCGTTAATTTTCATCCTGTCCATGCATTTTGTCTATTTATTCTTCTTTTGAATTTCTGGGTTAAAGCATTTGTATTCTAGGTACATTGGTGGTGATATTGTGATGTGCACAACTGCCAGCCAAAGAGTTTACATTCTAGCCAGAGGTGGTAATTCCAGCACTCAGGAGATGGAAGCAGGGGTATCAGGAGTCCAAGGCCTAGTATATTGTGATCTGGAAGTCAGCCTGTGCTACATGAGACCCTTTCTCAAAACACAAACATACACACACACACACATACTGGGGGGAGATTGCATTTTGACAATTTTGATAATTATTGTCGAGTTTTGCTCCAGAAAAAATACCTAGGTATACTCTGACCAATAGGATAGAAGAACCACGAACAGCTCCGTAGTGAGATGGCTCATAATGGAAAACATTGAAAAGAAGGGCTTCTGTTTTTGTTGTTGCTCTGAGTTTTTTGAGTGCTGGGATTACAGCATACACTAGCATGCTTGGCATGTTTTAGCATATAGTCCTGGCTGCCTCCTTCAAAGTGCTGGAACTGCAGGCTTGAGGGACTACCTCCTGATTCTAAAGATTCTTCCATGATAAGACTATTCAAAAAACATTATCTCTCTCCATACTCCTCTGTGCTTTGTATAGGTATTAACCTAAGGGAGTTTTCAGTGTGTGAAAGATGAGTGAGGACCTAGTGATTGTTTTTGTAAATTTGTTTGAGAATAAATGTCTTTCTACCATATGTATAGAGGAATCAAACCCTCTGGGAAACCTCTGACAGCTCACTTCCTTCAGCATTTGAGATGGTAAGACCTCCACAATCTTCAGGAGGGGCTTGAGCAGACAAGTAGACAGGTCTTTTCATTTTTGTTCCCTAGCAGCTTCGAGGGAAGATCTTGGTGAAAGGAAAGAAGTTAAGCACAATTGAGTATATTGAGGATATTGATGAAGAGGAAGAAGAACTGGAGAACAATCAGGAGTCAGAGCTGGATGCAGACCCCTACCCTGAGTTGGATGCTCAGCTTCAGTCTGAGTCCCAGGAGCTGACCTCTGGGAACAAGCACATTAAGAAGGTGAATCAGGACTAGCTTTTTGTAATGGCATTTGGTCTGCATGCATCACAAATCAAGGGCCAGTTTCTGAAGAGTCTAGAGCCAGGCAGGGTGGAAACCCAAGAACAATGGTCTTTCCTCTCAATGAAAGACACCTAAAAGTACATCTGCAGCATCATTGTGTATATATCATCTACATGTCATCTGCAGCATCACTGTGTATTATATCATCTACATATCATCTGCAGCATCACTGTGTATTATATCATCTACATGTCATCTGCAGCATCACTGTGTATTATATCATCTACATATCATCTGCAGCATCACTGTGTATTATATCATCTACATGTCATCTGCAGCATCACTGTGTATTATATCATCTACATATCATCTGCAGCATCACTGTATATATCATCTACATGTCATCTGCAGCATCACTGTGTATTATATCATCTACATGTCATCTGCAGCATCACTGTGTATATATCATCTACATGTCACTATGCATTACACATTGCCATCTACACAGCTATTGCTGTGGCTCTCCAACTTCTTGGATCATGAAATCTTAGATAAAGCTTCTTATTCAAAATGGGTAAATGTAGAACCATTCTAGTTGAAGCCCTCACTTGACTCTCTCTGGGGTCCAAGTGTCATGGGGTGGTTCAAGCCTGATGGGTAGGTAGGTGAGTTCAAGAAAGAAGACAAGGAAGGCAGGGAGAGATGGAGGACCTAAGTGACTCTGGACACAACTCTGTTCTTCACAAAATCTTAAAGGCAAATCTGAAGGCCACTGGTCAGCCTCTCCCGCTCTGTCTCTGTCTCTCTGTGTGTATGTAGCTATTTTATTGGCTGAATAAGAAGTTACTGGACCATTGATAGCTGGGACCTCAGTCTCAGCTATAATGGGATAAGTTAGAGAACCTGTTTTGGAAAGGATACAGTTTGAGGAGGAGCCAGAAGTATCCAGATATGGGGAGGTCAAGTGAAGAAAGGTCACATTGGTGGGACCTCTGAGATTCATGTGTGAAGTCAGATATGGGGAGGCCAAGTGAGGAAAGGGCCCATCGGTGGGACCTCTGAGACCTAGGTGTGAACTGTTGGTGGGACCTCCAAGGTCCAGGTGTGAAGTCCACATTTCTTTCTCTTGTGCAATTGCATGGCTTACTCAGCTGACTTCTGACTTACCCTGTGCTGAGGCTGTGGTGTTTAAACCTGCTGTCATGTGTAGGGATGACAATGGGAATTAGGAGATAAGTCCAAAGATAATGCTCTGGGGTCCTCACCTTACAGGTGTGGATTTTGGGACCACCTGCATACTTTGATATAATCTGACTGGATTCATGTACTTTTTTTTTTTGAGGCAGTCTCGATGTGTATCCCTGGGTGACCTGAAACTCATTATCTAGACCAAGCTAGGCTCAAACTCACAGAGACCCACCTGCCTCTGTCTCTTGAGTGCTGGAATTAAGGGCGTACACCATCATGCAAGGATCATGCATACATTTTGACCAAAGGTTATTGTTCATTTATTTTTAAGAGAGGTAGGGTAACTGATGCCTCTCTGTTTAAAAATAATAAAGACTGGTTACCCAAGCAGCACAGAGAAGACCTTCCAAACCCAGAGCTGAAACTGATCCGAGCAGTACATGCAGACTGCCTTTATTCCCATCCTCATCCCCAGGTTGTGGCGTGTCCGATGTCTTGTCTGCTTATCTGTGGTCACGTTTTGGCCCAGGCTCCTAGTTCCATTCCTGGGTCCTCTTTCTTGTCCAACCAGGTGAGGCAGGAGGGAGAACACAATGGGAGGCATTGGGCAGAGGCTTAGGTTGGATGGCCACCAGCTTCGTCTCTCCAGATCACTCCAGGCTCAATACCATCTTCCTGTCCACTTTCTTTTCCAGGATTCCACGACCATCTTGTGTCCAGACCTGTCTGCCCTGGTTGTCTACTTAAGGACTGTCCCCTTCTGCAGCTTCACTCATTCCAAAGAAAATTACCATATCTGTGATATTTCATCCTTCTCTGAGTCCAAGGCCAGGCGTCTTGTCAAGGAGGCAGGTCAGGAGAGAAGTGGGATGGGTAAGCCTCAGGTCTGCCAGGCAGCTAGGTAAGTCCCAAGAAGCAGAACAAGGAAGCACTAGAGAGATAAAGGAGTTAAGGAACTTTCCAGATCAGGCAATGAGCAAAGTAATTTTGTTTTAGAGATAGTCTCCCATAACCTAGTCTGACCTCAAACTCGTTCTGTCATTGAGGATCGCCTTGAACTTCTGATCCTCTTGTCTCTACTGCTCAAGTTCTAGGATTACCCTGTATACCATCATTTCCAGTTTGTGCAGTGCTGGGATGCAAATCCAGGGCTTTATGCCTGCTCGGCAAGTGCGTGACTAAGTTACATCCCTAACCCATGAAGGAAATGATTTGTGAATAGTGGACTCAAAGCTCTCGGGAGGGGAAAATTTGGGGGAGGTGATCACCTTCCTAGAGCCAGCCTCAGATTTCAGCAAGAGCAAAGTAAGCTGAAAGGGACCTTGGGGCCAGGGAAGAGGAAGACCCACCTCAGAGACAGAACTTCCATCTCCTTCCCTGTATCTTTTTACAGGCAATGAGTTTGTACAGCACAATGCCAGGCAGTTATGTCGTGTGTATCCCAGTGCTTTGAGGACAGATTCATCAAACTATTACCCCCAGGAACTCTGGAATGCAGGCTGCCAGATGGGTGAGGAGGTAGCAGGGACTGGGAGGAAGGGAGTGGAGGATCAGCTGATGGGAAGTAAATTCTCTAGTGGAAATAGGGCTGGGAGATGTTTTAAAGGAGTGCTAGGGTAAGGAAGGTTGAGAGAAAAATGGTGCTATCTATTGGAGTGTTTCCAGCAGGCACTGACTGAGAATCATATTCTGCTCTATAGCCTAAGCGGGTTTCAAACCTTGTCCTCCTTCCTCAGTCTTCCAAGTGTGTTACCAGCTCCAGCAGCCATCCTTACTCACTGTCCTCTTATTTCCCTGAAAGAGGGGCTAGAAGGCCAAGGAGGATATATATATGCACGCATGTAATACACATGCACCTTGTGTGTGCATGTGTATGGGGTGGGGAAGGAAGGAGAGCAGAGGGAGTGAGGAAGGGGAAACTGGGTATGAAGCCCTGGCTGGCCTAGACCTTGCTGTGTAAATTAGGACGGTGTTATGGGAGTCCTCTTGCCTCTGCCTCCTGAGTTTACCTGTACCATCCATCACACCCAGTCCCCAAGGTGACTTTTTCTTTTTTTTCCTTGGGATTCTCAGTGGCAATGAATATGCAGACTGCAGGGAGTGCTATGGATATCTGTGATGGGTTCTTCCGCCAGAATGGTGGCTCTGGCTACGTGCTGAAGCCAGAATTCCTGTGTGATATCCAGAGTTCCTTCAATCCTGAGAGGCCCATTAATCTTTATGAAGCCAAGACCCTCTTAGTCCAGGTATGACAGAAACTGTTGGGAAGAACCTGGAATAGCTGGAATAGGAGGGTGTGTGCTATGATGGGGAATTGTGCTGGCTCAAGTTGACAGGCGTGTAATTGGTTACAAATTCTTTGCCAGGAGTGATAGTACACACCTTTAATCCCAGGCCTGAGCTACAGTGAGACAGACTCAAATAAATGAATAGCCATATAAAATACATTTTTTTTTCAGAAGAGGGAAGCTAGCCTGACTCAGTTGCAGACGTCAGAGTCAACTGCCTAGTTTCAAGTCACTTTTTAGTTCTGCAACATTAGGCAAGTCCTTCGTCACTTAAGTAAACTCACCTGCATCACAGGGTTGTGAGGACTGTTGCACAACCTGTGTTACAACTCCTGGTGCACACTCATGCTATAGAAGAGGCTGTTGTCATTGCTGTGCCTACTTTCAAGCCTTTGGACTCACTTAAAATCTCAGGTCGGAAACTAGAATATGCCATCTCTGTGGGGTTAGTTTTGCAAACTATGAAGCTATAGTGCCAGTCCTGTTTTCCCAAGGGTGAGGCTGGGAGAGGGAAGGCTGGGCTGAGCAGGGTCTCATGAAGTTTCAGTGCCCTGGTTGCAGGTCATCAGCGGCCAACAGCTCCCCAAAGTGGACAGCACCAAAGAGACGTCCGTGGTGGATCCACTGGTGAAGGTCGAGCTCTTTGGTGTTCCTGAAGACACAAGGCAGCAAGAAACCAGCTATGTGGAGAACAATGGTGAGACTGGGCACAGGGAGTATGGGACCAGACTGCCAATTCGTCTCCAGCCTGTCCTCCATTTGATGCAGTCCATGTGAGCCTGCACTCCCATGAAGATAGTCCAGGAAATCCTGGCCCTCCCTTACAGGCTTGTGAATTGGGAAAAGTCCTTACACTTTTAAAAAGATTTTTATGCGTATGTGTGTGCGTGCCACCTGTGTGTGTCCACAGAGGCCAAGAGGACATCAGATTCCCTGTACTGGGTTATAGGCAGCTGTGATCCATCAGATGGGGTTCTGGGAACCGAACTCAGGTCCACTGGAAAAGGAACAAGTGCTATTAACTACTGAGCCATTTTGTCTAGCCCCTGCTTCTGTGTGTTACACCTGAGTCCTCACTTGCAAAATACTGACTAGCAATCTAGATTAAATGAGAATTCTGGGCAAGCAACTAAGTATGGCCTAATTCCTATCTCCACTTCAGGTTTTAATCCATACTGGGGGCAGACATTCTGTTTCCGGGTCCAGGTGCCTGAACTTGCTATACTGCGTTTTGTGGTAAAGGATTATAACTGGAAATCCCGGAATAACTTTATTGGTCAATACACCCTGCCCTGGACCTGCGTGAAACAAGGTGAGGCAGTCCTTGGACTCCTGGCCAATATCCCAACTCTAGCTCCCTTCCTAACACAGTCCTTCTGCCCATTTCCAGGTTACCGACACATATCCTTGCTCTCCAGGGATGGCACTAGCCTCCACCCAGCTTCCATCTTTGTGTATATCTGCATGCGGGAAGACTTGGAGGAGGATGAATCCTGAGGTGGGTATTCCACAGCAAGAGTAGACAGACATCAAGACACAAAATTGCCTCGCTCCCCTCCCCCCTTTTCCCCTAAGACAGGGTCTCACTATGTAGCTCTGGCTGTCCTATAATTCACTATGTAGACCAGGCTGGCCTCAAACTCAAGAGATCCACCTCCAGAGATCTGCCTCCAGAATGCTGAGATTAAAGGCATGAGTTACTATTCCCAGTATACTTTGCCCTTCTTAAGCAAATCTAGGACTTTTTATGTGCATTGGTGTTTTTGCCATAGGTGTCTGGTCCCGAGTTACAGACAGTTGTAAGCTGCCATTTGGGTGCTGGGATTTGAACCCAGGTCCTCTGAAAGAGCAGTTAATGCTCTTAACCACTGAGCCGCCTAGGACCTGATCTTTCATCTAGTCTTTCCTGCCCTTTACTGTTGTACACTCTGTACTGGAGTTCCCTCCTTATTCTTGCCCTAGGCTTAGTCCCATCCTCAGATCTTCTGTTAATTTCTCCCATCATCTCTGACTAGAGACACGAGGAGGGACTCGAAGCAGAAAAATCTACAGAAGCATTATCCCCTCCAACCTACAAGTCTCTCAAAATCCAGAGCCAACGAAAGGATCAATCAAGGATCAAGGCTCCCAGGCAAAGGTTGGGGAAGGATGCTTGACCCCAGAACTATGACTCTCTAGAGAACAATACACAGCCCTGAGCCCCCACTGGACTGCTGCTCCTTAGCTGGTCTAAATAGAGCTTCTCTGTCCAATCTGGCTCCTGTATGGTCTGTAATTGTTAGGCAAGGGGATGTGGGGGGGGGCAGCATTTGGGTAATCAGGTGGATGTATGGGCTGTCACTGTCGGGCAAGAAGGGGAAGTGTGTGTGTGTGTGTGTGTGTGGTTGGGGGCAGGGGAGCATGTGGAGAAACAAGGTTTCCAAGGGCTCTCCTCCATGTGCTGCATAGGAAGGGCATAGGAGAGGCCTGGGAGGAGACAGGGCAAACCCTGATGGCAACCTAGGAACGACAGAACAGGGATCCAGACACATCTGTTAACTGGTTATCTTCTGTTTCACATGCTTACAGAGCACTAGACACAGGAACACATGCAATTAGGTACAAATGTTCAGAAAATGCTGGAAGAAAATCGGACTTAAAACCATAAGAAGGAAGAGATGATAGAGTGAATAAAACAGAGCCCTTATAGCCAGGGGCTCTGGTGCAACAATGGTAGACACTGGAGATCTAGGCACAGGCTAAAACCATAGTGCTACTCAAGAAATCAACGTTTTAGTCCAAGCCTATCTTTTTTATAGCTGTTAATTTTAAAGGCCAGAGTCCCAAGGGTGGGGAGTGTGTTCCAGCTACACTGACATCCCAAAGCCAGCCCTCCCTCAGGCCCTAAACTCAGGTTAGCTACAGTCCCAGTTTGCATATCTTGGGCTGTATGTTCTTCCTAAGCCAGAGATGGGGTAGGGGTTCAGCCTTCAGGTCCAGTTGGGGGAGCAGGAGGAGCAGGAGGGCTAGGATCTTCCAGCTTCACATCATGTAGGTGCACTGTGGGAGTAGTGGGGTCTTTGCCCACACCCTGGTTGGGGTCGGCCTGGTCCGGGTGGTGCCTGCGCACATGCTTGACCACCTGGAACTTTTGCTTGGCTTTGTAGCTGCAGAGGCGGCAGAAGAATGGGTGGCGGTCGGTGTGGGTAAGGGCATGATGTCGCAGGCCAGCAGCCCAGCGGAAAGCACGGTGGCAAACATTGCAAACATAGGGTTTGGCCTCACTGTGTTTGCGTAGGTGGGTGCGCAGCAGGAAGCGCGTCTTGAATGCCTTGCCACACTGTTCACACATGAAAGCCCGTGCCTCTCGGTGCCGTGTCTCCCGGTGTACACGCAGTGCATCAGCCCGGTTGGTGCAGTACTCACACTCGGGACACTGGTATGGCTTCAGTCCTATAGGACAAACACACACACAACCATGGAAGAGGGAAGAACAAGGATCAGTGGCTCATAAAGTCAGTATGACACCTGGATATAAAGAACACAGCACAAGCTAATGACCATTCTTTTCTGACATTTTGGTGCCCTTTTCCACTGAGTCCTTTTAGACATACAGGTCCCAGTGGATGCTGATGACTTACTGAACTTTTTTTTTTTCATGATATTTATTGAGCTCTACATTTTTCTCTGCTCCCCTCCCTCCCAATTTACTCAGGAGATCTTGTCTTTTTATACTTTCTACTTCCCATGTAGAGTAGATCTATGTAAGTCTCTCTTAGTGTCCTCATTGTTATCTAAATTCTCTGGGATTATGGTTTGTAGGCTGGTTTTCTTTGCTTTATGTTTAAAAACCAACCTATGAGTGAGTACATGTGATAATTGTCTTTCTGTGTCTGGGTTACCTCACTCAAAATAATGCTTTCTAGTTCCATCCATTTTCCTGCAAAATTCAAGCTGTTGTTAACAAAGCTGCTATGAACATAATTGAGCACATGTCCTTGTGGCACGATTGAACATCCTTTGGATATATACCCAAAAGTGGTATTACTGGGTCTTGAGGAAGGCTGTTTCCTAATTTTCTGAGAAATCGCCACACTGACATCCATAGGGGCTGTACCAGCTTGCATTCCCACCAGCAATGCAGAAGTGTTCCCTTTTCCCCACGACCTCTCCAGCATAAATTGTCATCAGTGTTTTTGATCTTTGCCATTCTTACAGGTATAAGATGGAATTTTAGAGTTGTTTTGATTTGCATTTCTCTGATGACTAAGGATGTTGAACATTTCCTTAAGTGTCTTTCAGCCATTTTAGATTCCTCTGTTGAGAGCTGAACTTCTAACCAACAAGTCTTCCTTATAGTAAAGAATACTCAATTATGACAGAGTTATTAAATGGGAAACTCCAACACTTCCTTGGTTATGTGACACTATAGAACTTAAAGACTCCATTGGGACACTTTTTTTTTCTTTAATTTAAAACTTTTTTAAAAAAATTTTTTAACTTTCTTTTATGTGCATTAGTGTGAGGTGTCAGATCCCCTGGAACTGGAGTAACAGACAGTTGTGAGAGGCCATGTGGGTGCTGGGTATTGAACTTGGGTCCTCTGGAAGAGCAGCAAGTGCTCTTAATAGTGCTTGACCCATCTCTCCAATCCCCTAGATACACTTTTTTTTCCCTTTTTCTTTTTCTTCTTTTTTCTTTTTGGCTTTTTTCGAGACAGGGTTTCTCTATAGCTTTGGAGCCTGTCCTGGAATTAGCTCTTGTAGACCAGGCTGCCCTTGAACTCACAGAGATCCGCCTGCTTTTGCCTCCCGAGTGCTGGGATTAAAGGCGTGCGCCACCACCGCCTGGCTCATTAAATACACTTTCTTATCAAACTAAAAAAATATAAGAGAAACTAACTGGGTGGTGGTGGCACACGATTTTAATCCTAGCACTTGGGAGGCAGAGGCAGGCTGATTATGTGAGTTTGAGGACAGCCAGGGTCATACAGAGAATGCCTGTCTCAAAAAACAAAACAAAACAAAAACAAAAAAAAACAAAAAATGTTCAAAAAAAAAAAGATAAAGATACTCCTCCATATATGGGGGAAGCATATGCCACAATCAAAGGTACCCAATCGTTAATCTTTTACAGAGAACCCATGGTTTGTGAATTCCATACACTAGAGAGGAAAAACAAATTAAAAATAGGAAACTTAGGGCTGGAAGGATGGCTCAGTAGTTAAGAGCACTGACTGCTCTTCCAGAGGTCCAGGGTTCAATTCCCAGCACCCACATAGCAGCTCACAAGTGTCCGTAACTCTATTTCCAGGGTATCTGGCATCCTCACAGACAGACATGCAGGCAGACCACAATGCACATTTTAAAAAAGTGGGGGGGGGGGGAGCTCTCACCTTCCTTCTCACTTATAATCATTCTACCACATGCACACAGAAACCAAGTGTCTCTCAGCAGTCACTCAAACTGAGTTGGAGGGTCTCCATGTGTGAGAGTGTGTGTGTGAACTTTTATCATAATCACCGGGAAAGCTTTTGCAAATACACTTGCCCAGGCCTTCAGGTTTACCCATTCTTTGGTGTCTAACACATTTCACTGGGCTGGTGAGCCAGAAGTATGTCTTCTTCCTGTGCGGTCCTATTCCCAGGGTGAAAACTGACATAGGCTCTGAGTGAGTACATCCAACATCTCATGGAGGTCAAGTTTGCCAGAGAAGAGGGAAACAGTGAATTGATACACACACTTACCTGTGTGCTTGGTCATGTGGTATTTGAGTTGATTGACCCACTTGCACTTGTACCCACACTCAGGGCACAGGTACTTCCGTTCCTCCTTATGGATCCTCATGTGGTACTGGAAGGAAGAGCAAATGCGAATGTTTCCTCCCCATAACAGGATGCTCTCCTCAGGGCTCAGTTGTTTCTTACTAGCTATGCTGTGGGGTAAGCTAACCCCTAATTCTGTTTAATAATCTGTAACACAGGTAATAGTACAAGTATCTATCTCTTTGTGTGTATGTATGTGATGTGGGGGACTAAATCCAAGGCCTTGTGCATATTAAACATTCTTATTACTGAGTTCCCTAGCCAGTGACCTATGTTGTATTTTCAAATGATTAAAACTGCAGTACTAGGCATAAAAATAAGTGGTCAATAAATGTTAACTGTTACTATCCAGATTATTCTCAAAGTATTAAATACTCTTATCACATCACAAACAGTTACGGAATTTATCTTTACGAAAGTGCATAGAGTTGTATTATTCTCCCCCCTCTTTTTTAAAGATTTATTTATCTATTATGTGTACAGTGTTCATGCCTGCAGGCCAGAAGAGGGTGTCAGATCTCATTACAGATGGCTGTGAGCCACCATGTGGTTGCTAGGAACTGAACTCAGGACCTCTGGAAGAACAGTCAGTGCTCTTAACCACTGAGCCATTTCTCCAGCCCCTGTATTATCCCTTTTACGGATGAGGAATCTCTTAGGTTTTGAGAAGCTAAGGAACCTATCCAGAGTCACAAGCGAGTATGTGTAATTGTCAAGGTTACAGAATCCAGGATACGTGATAGATGACTTAGCAATTAAGAGCACTGGTTGTTCTTCCAGAGAACCAGGGTTTAGTTTCCAGCACTCACATAGCACCTCACAACTGTCCTTAACTCTAGTTCTAGAGGATCCAACACCTCTTCTGGCTCTATAGGCACCAGGCTCACATGTGATACACATACATACACATATACACACACACCAAAAAAAAAAAAAAAAAGTTACAGAATCCAGAGCCTACATCGACCTTACCTTGAGACGAGAAGGGTCAGCACAGGCGTATGAGCAGAGCTGACAGCGGTAAGGCTTTTCCCCAGTGTGAATGCGGCTGTGCCAAGTGATCTTCTGCCGATTTTTGGTGCTGTAGGCACAGTCAGTACACTTGTAGAGCCGGGTGCCTCCATGTCCCTTTACATGGTGATCCAGTACCAACTGATGGCGACATGAAAAGTCACAAAAAGGGCAACAAAGAGAGGGCTGGCCGGCATCCCCATCCCCACCCGAGGCGGCTGCTGAAGTCTCCTCATGCTGGTCCAGGTAGTGCTTCACCAGGCCTACTCGCTCCCGGGCAGCAAAGTTGCAGAGCTGGCAGCGGTGACTGAAATGGTGTTGCCTCCGATGCTCATCTAGCGCTGGCCGGCTAGGGAAGGCCTCCTGGCAGGCCCCACACTCCAGCCTTGGGTGCTGTTTACGGGTGTGTCCTCGCAGGCTGGCAGGACTGGGGCAGAGCAGGCCACAGTGGGAACAGTGCAAGGGGCCCTCAGTGGCCTCTACAGGACAGCCAGGGGATGGGTGTGCAGGTTCTGGGTGGCGGCGCAGAGTGTGCTGCTTGAGTGCTGTTTCTGAGCTAAACTGGGCCTCACACTGAGGGCAGGAGAAGGATGGGGTGCCTTGGTGGCAGCTGTTGACATGGCGAGTAATATCATGACGAAGATATCCACTATAGTCACAGAGTGGACAGAAGTGGGTGGGTGTTTTGTCATGTACTCGCAGTCGGTGCAAACGCAGTTTTGAGTTGGTGCCAAATGTCTGTGGGCAGGAGCTGCAAGGGATGCGGCCAACACCTGTGTGTCGAGACTGGTGGGCCTCTAACCGGTACCGTCTAGTAGTAGAAAAATCACAGAAAGGGCACTGATGTGGCTTCACACCCTCATGTTTGAGTCGCCTGTGCTGCTGGAGGCACCGGCTTTGCTTGCAAGTAAAGCCACAGTCCCCACACTGCAGAAGGGGCCGGGGGCCAGAGGCTGGGGCTGCAGTGGGGTGCCTCCGCTTCTGATGGAGCCTCAGAGCAGCAGCAGCAGGAGCAACGAATGGGCAGAGACCACAGCGCAGATCTCCGGACTCAAGGGGGCAGCCCTGGGTCTGGTGAGTCCTCAGGGTCCGCTCCTGCTGACAGCTAAAAGGACACGTGGGGCAGGAGAAGAGGGTGCCCTTCTGTTTCTGAACCACAGCAGTGCCCCTATCCCCAGGGCTGGACTCTGTACTCATACTCTTCAAGAGAGCTGAGTCCCCATTGTTTGGGGGAACCACAACAGGATGGGTCTGGGGGCGTCCACGCTTTCTGCCCCGGCTGCGCTCCCCTCGGCAGCCTTCAGTCACATGAGAGGTGATAGAGGAGAGCCGAGAACAAAGGAATGTACACGAACTGCAGTGGAACTTGCCTTGCTCAAAGTGGAACTTCTCAGAGGTCCCTGTGGGTAAGGACTTTCCTGTAAGACAGGCTGGGAAGTCAGAGGGTGTAGGAAGAGGTTCCTCTACTTCTGTCTCCCCAGGGAGCTCAGAAGGAACATCTTTTGGAAGCAGAAGCTCTACCTTTGATGGTAAAGGTGGGGGTTTCCCACTTTCAGCATCCTGTGAGGTTTGGCTACCTGGAAGCTGAGGATGTAGTGTGGGAGAGACAGGTCTGGGCAAAGCCTTGTTCTTTCTAAGAACAGGACATTTTTTCATCATATGGGTGCTGAGGCCACGTTGTTGCTTAAAGCTAGCTCCACACTCAGGGCAAAGCAGGGGTTCTCGGCGGCTATGGCAACCCGATTTGGAGTGCAAAGTCAGGGCTTTCTCCCGGCGAGTGATAAAAGGACAGTGTGGGCAGCGGAAAGCTCTTCCTTCTCCCTGGATCACTACCATCTGGACCCGGCCCTCCAGCACCAAGGCTTCTGCTTGTTCTTTGTCCTGTCTCCTCAGGGCCTTAAGTAGTGACTCTGACTCAGGAAACTGAGGCAACGGTACAGTCTCAGTAGACAGAGTTGCCTTGAATGTACTAGGGGTCTCCTGAGAGTGTAGAGGATTTCTGGGGGGCTCAGAGACTAGCTTCTCCAGAATGGGCTCTTCTTCAGCAATCAAGCCAGGAGCCCCAACACTTTCAAAGCTGGACAGTTCCGGCTCTTCCAGCCCATCTGGTCTTTCCATTCCAAGTGGTCCTGAGGGATCTAGAGGCCTAAACTCCACAGCTGCTGTTTCAGTGAGCTCCTCAAGGGGTGGTGGCTCTGCCACAGGTTCTACCTCTACCCTCAGAGCCTCCAAGTGTAGTGTGCAGCCACCCTCCTCTGCCTCCCCTGGGCTGGGGCTGCCAACCAGGTGAATCCCTTGGGGAGCCTCAATACCATCCTGTTTTTTGGTGCTGACCTCATCACTTGTCTCTGGCAGGGCCTGGTCCACACTGGAGTCTGCCACAATCCCATGTTCATGGTCTTGTCTCTCAGGCTGGGCTGACAGCTGGCTTGAAGGCCCTAAGTCTGATGGAGGTGCCAGGCACTGTCTGGCCCCCTCTGACTCTTGGCTGGCATTGCAAAACTGCCAAATCTGGTCCCCTGGCATGTAGCCATGGACCTTACGCTTGTGGAAGAAGAGTGTGGTGTTGCTGAAGGTACGGTAATCACAGAGGGCACAATGAAACTCACGGAGATGGGTGTGCTTGCAGTTCTCATGGCTCAGCAGGGCCTGCTTGTGCCGGCTCTGATAGCTGCAGTAGCGGCAGGGGTAGAGTGGGGCAGGCGTGCCAGGGTGGTGCTGGGAAGCCATGTGCTTCTGGAGCTCATACTTCCGCTTGCATGCAAAGGCACACACCTCACACATGAGGGACTTGCCTTGGTGCCGCAGTTTATGGCTGCTCAGCTGATCAGCCCGATGGCAGCGGTAAGAGCACTGGTTGCACTGGTATCTGGGGAGAACGACAAAGAAGAGTCGATCACAATAAATCATAACAGTTAACAGTCACTGATTAAATACTGTATGCCTGTTTGTGCTCTGTGCTGCGCGTGATCCATCTGATTTAAACCTGCCTTCCACCATCCTGTGAAGTAGATATTTTCACTTTATAGATGAGTCCAAGGCACTGAAGTTAAGAGTCTGCCTAAAGGTGTTCCCAAAGGAAGTGATGGGCAGAGACAGCTTAGCTTCAGGGCTGGGGCTCTTGATTCTATACTGCATGTGTGTGTCGTGTCGTGACCCCTTACTGAGTGGGGCAGGTGTGCCAGGAAAGCCCCATGGAGCCGGTTTCTGTACTTTGTTCTATTCCCCAGTGGAGGCATAAAAGCTATAGGCCAAAGCAAGGCCCTGGGCAGATGTGCCTGTAGGTTAGCGAATTTGCCGAGCTGTTCCTGGATCTTAAAGTGACTACTTGGTGCCATTAAGTGTAGATCCATTTTCCTGAGATCAAATTCTAAGAACTCAAGTAATACTTTAAATGTGGGCTCTAAAGACTGAACTCATCAGACCTTCATGATTGCAGGCAAGCACTTTACTGACAGAGCTATTTCCTCAGTCCCTCAATTGACATTTTGATTTCTTTTCCTTCTAGCCATGCTCTCACCATGCAGAATGGGCCACAGACACAGGGCTGAACTGTAGGTGATGGAGCTAAGATAGTAGGAGCAGAGAATGGTGTCAGAATAGAGAAAGCAATGGGGCCAGAGATGGAAACATGTGTGCTCGTACCTGAGATCCCCTGCATGTTTCCGCATGTGCACACTTAGGTAGTGCTTCCACTTGGTGACATAGCCACATTCAGTACACATGTAATCCTTGGTGTTAGAGTGGGTCAGCATGTGCTTGGACAGGTAGCTCACATCTCGGCAGGTGAAGTCACACAGCTCACACTTGTGAGGTTTCTCTCCTTATATTATGCGTAGGGGAAAGAACACAGGTCAGATACAAATTTGAGTGAGTGGCCATATCATCTCTTCCAGCAAGTTTGCTATGATGCCAGACAGGAGCAAAAGCTGTATGTGCCACCAGATACAAAGCAAACTTCACAAGAAAGAAGGCTACATTATAGCTGTCACAGACAGTTCTTCCAACTCCTATACCAATGAAGAGGAAGGAAAAGCAAAGAAAATTAAAAGTCTACCTTTGATTTTTTTTTTGAGACAGGGTTTCTCTGTGTAACCCTGGCTGTCCTGGAATTCGCTCTGTAGACCATACCAGACTGGCTCAAGAGATCCACCTACCTCTTTCTCCCCAGTGCTGGGATTAAAGGTGCATGTCAAGCTTACCTCTGAGTTTTAGAAAAAGGTAGTTGGCACCTGTAACTCAATCCCTTCTCATTTCCTAAGTAGAGATTAGAACAAGAGAAGAAATAGAATTGGAACTCTAGATCCCAACACAGTAAGGCCAGAACGGCCAGCATTTATACAATGCTCACTATGTGCCTGATCTTTGCATAAACTGCTTCCTATCAATGAGTCTTCATGACAACACGGTAAGGTGCTATTTTTATCTGTTTTAGAGATGGGAAAATCAAGGCACAGAGAAATCACGAAGCCATTTTATTAAAAGGTGGACCACATGGCCTTGGGCAGCCTGTTTCCTTGTTTCCAGAAAGGGAACAGCAAAATACAGACCTCACAAGGTTGGTGTAAGTATTAAACAAAGCTGTCAGTGGTGCACAGTAAGAGCTCAAGGATGACCTGTCCTAGTACTTGCTCAGTATCTGGCACTAAGAGGCTGGTGGCCATGTTCCTTCAAGACCCTCCCTCCCGCTCCAGCCACCTCTGTGGTAAAGGGCACACAACAGCTCTCTATCTAAACTTAACTTCTCAATTAAGTTTTTGTCTCTTATCTTTACCTGCCTTGCTTATAAGATTGCTAAGGATAAAATAGGCTAATACATACAAAAGAACATTTTAAACCATGTTAACATTACACAGATACAGGTTTTAGGAAAAGGCCTTAGAGACTACACTCTGGGGCTGGACAGATGGCTCAGAGGTTAAGGCATTGCCTGCTCTTCCAAAGGTCCTGAGTTCAATTCCCAGCAACCACATGGTGGCTCACAAACATCTGTAATGGGGTCTGGTGCCCTCTTCTGGCCTGCAGGCATACATGCAGGCAGAACACTGTGTACATAATAAATAAATAAATCTTTAAAAAAAAACAAAAAACAAAAAAACCTACACTCTGTGACAAAACTGTGCAGAAATGAACTGTTATTTATACAGGAACAACAATAGCTTTGACCAAACTATCTAAAAATTATTTTTCTAACCAGAGTTTTTTGTGGAATTGGCTTTATGGTTCATCAATGCATAGATGTTTGCAAAGATCAGAGATGATACTGTAGTAGGAAGCCTGACTTAGCTGTCATCTAAGGCTTCAGTAATGCTAGCAACCAATTAGAAGTCCAAGATAAAACAAGTCAATTTTCAGATCACTAGATGTGACCATGTTCGGTTCTAAGGAATGCCACATGCATATGGAAGGCTAATTACCCTCCTTTCTCCTGCTCCAACACTCTCAAAATCTGAATTATAAAGGAAGTTATCTGTCCTGGTCTGGAAATTTTCACTCTATAAAAGGCTGGATATTCACCCATCTGCACTTGACTAGGGGTGGGGAGAACTGGACAAATACTTAAGGGTAAGGAATGATAGTCTAGTATTAGAAAACAGGTTCTTAGTGGGGCTGGAGAGATGGCTCAGCGGTTAAGAGCATTGCCTGCTCTTCCAAAGGTCCTGAGTTCAATTCTCAGCAACTACATGGTGGCTCACAACCATCTGTACATAATAAGTAAATAAATATATAAATAAATATTTTAAAAAGATAAAGAAAATGTTAAGTTTAAAAAAAAAGAACAGGTTCTTAAATAAGAGTGCATGGATTCACTGACTTAACTACTTTATTTGATGAATGATATTCAACTTTTGCCTTACATCCTTGCAAACTTGGAATATTAGAGTTGTGCCCATAAACCTGAGGTCAAGTGAAACAATGTATGCAAAGCCCTTTGTGTGATGCTTGCAGCAAAAGCTCATGTCAGCCATCACCTTCACCACCATTATCCTATCATCATAAGGATGGAAGCCATCTCACCGGTATGCAGCAGCATGTGTCGGATAAGCACCCTCTTGTGGGCAGTGGCAAAGCTGCACTCAGAGCACTGGTGGATCTTCTCATGAGCATGCATCTTGCCAACATGGTCCTGGTAAGCTACTGGGTTGAAGGTGGCAAAAGGGCAGAAGGTGCACCGTAGCTCTTCACTGCCTGGGTGGCCTTGTTTCTTATGTTTGCGGAACAAGTGCTTATTGGAGCAGGCAAAGTCACAGTGGGGACAGTGGAAAGCATAATGGCTCTTGTGGTGGACTTCCATGGCTTCAGCTGTGGCAAAGAGCATGGGACATGAGTGATGGCGGCATTCCACAGCTCGTACTCCATGGGTCTCCTTTAGGTGCTTGACAAAGGCCTTCCGGTCGGGGGCTACATAAGTGCAGCCCTCCTGAAAGCAGTGGAGGGGTAGCGGCTCTGCTGCAGCTGCTGCTGTGTGGCTCTTGAGGTGCTCTTTGAGCGCTTGGCTGAGGCGGAATTCCTCACGGCAGACAGGACAGGCATAGGTGTCTGAGTAGAAGTTGGAAATATCCTCGTGCATGCTGGCCATGTGGCGGTTAAGTGCATTCCTCTCGACGGCACTGTAGTGGCACAGAGGACATCGGTGGGCTTTCTCACCCAGCTCCCGCAGCAGATGGGTCTTGAGTTTGCTTTTGCTGGTAAAGAACTTCTGGCAGTTAGGACACTGGAGGCTTGGGTCTGGAAAGTGGAGATGCAGGTGCTCTACCAAATGGGTCCGCTTCTTAAAGCAGCGTTTGCATTCTGGGCACATGTGTGTCTTGAAGAGGGACTCAGTACTGGAAGCCACATGCCCTTGCCGTCCCTGCTCTATACAGACAAGCACAAAGATCAGCAGGGCTGTTATGAAAGAAAGAGCCTCAAAATGAGTTAGCAGAAAGAAAGGTAAAGTACCCTAACCTTCCAAGTACTGGCTCACTAAGCTCAAAATAATTGAGAGGTGGTAAGAAATACAATCAAATTTAAAAAAAAAATTATTCACCAGACATAAGTATACAGGCTGTGGGATGAATTTCAAGTGTTTCTATTGAGTTTGAAACTGGAAACAAAGATTCAGAAAAAAAGTCTTAGGAAGCTAGACAAAACGGATTGGTCATCAATAACCTGTGATATCTATACTATGAACAGAATCCCTTTTTCCTGCTAAAGAGGTCTATGACTATACTGGATAGTTTTATGTCAACTTGACACAAACTAAAGTCATCAGAGAGTAAAGAACCTCAACTGGAAACTGCCTCTATAAGACTGGACTATGGGTAACCCTGTAAGGCATTTTCTTAATTAGTGATTGATGGATGGCCCAGCCCATTATGGTGGAGCCAACCCCAGGTTGGGTTCTATAAGAAAGCAGGCTGAGCAAGTCATGACGAACAAACCAGCAAGGAACACCCCTCAAAGGCCTCTGCATTAGCTTCTGCCTCCAGGTGCCCTGTTTGAGTTCCTATCCTGACTTTGTCCAACAATGAACAGTAACACAGAAGTGTAAGCCCAATAAATCCTTTCCTCCCCAACTTGCTTTATTATGGTCATGGTGTTTCATTGACATCAGAAGCCTAAGACACTGGCTGAAGAAACCCGCTTACAAGTACAAATTGTACCACTTCCCTGTGTTACTAGATTACTTGATCTATTTATCGCTGCATATTAGACTTTGACTTTGCTGTTGGTTTTAAGTCCTTGAGGTTAAACCCAAGGACTCACAAATGCTAAGGTCATACTCTATTGTTATTTCCCTAGCCCTAGATCTTGACTTTTGAGTCTAAGTGTAGCAGAAAGAATACATGGATCTGAACTAAAGCTTGGAAAACCTAATCCTAAGGCCCAAATGTCGGGCTCTCCACTATCCACTCCTGTCTACCACGAAGAGCTTCAACCTCAGTGATGCTATTACCTTTCAACTGCTGAGTTCCTTGGCTTTTGTCTGAGACTTTCTGGGAGTCCTTTTGGGTGCCACTCTCCTCTTCCTCTATATCCTCCTCGGCTGACTCCTGCCCAGGCAAAGGTGTACCCGCTTCCTCAGAAGGCTCTCCCTCTCCTGGAGGCAGCTTAGGAACTGGGGACACATAAAACTTGAAGTCCACAAGGGCCAATGACAGTACTGAATGCTGGTACTCTACTTACTGGCAAGCAGAATTATCCTTCTCTCCTCTTAACAGAATCTTGGATGCTAAGTAAATATATGTATTCTTATTCAAGGCAGAGATCTGAAGACCAAGAGTGAAAACCTATCTTAAAAACCTACGATTGCCACAGAGAAACCCTGTCTCGAAAACCAAAAAAAAAAAAAAAAAAAAAAACCCTACAATTGCCAGGTGGTGGTGGCGCACGCCTTTAATCCCAGCACTTGGGAGGCAGAGGCAGACGGATCTCTGTGAGTTCGAGACCAGCCTGGTCTACAAGAGCTAGTTCCACGACCAGCTCCAAAGCCACAGAGAAACCCTATCTTGAAAAACCAAAAAAAAAAAACCAAACCAAAACAAAACAAAAAACAAAAAAACCTACGATAATAACAGACTCAGATCCACTGAAGCTCAGAAGTTTGAAGTCACTGGGAAGGGGACAGGGCCTAAGAGGTAGACAAGAGTAGAATGTACTTCCTTTGTCCAGGTCTCCAAAGCCAAAGGCTGGATGTTCAAGGCAGAGACAATACCCTGACTGTTCACTGTTTACTGAGGGGCCTAATTTGTACTTCAGGCTCATACCTTGCCCCTGAAAAGTCTTCTCTTTAGACGTAAGAACAAGAAAGAGGCTCAGCAAGTCAAGTTCTCAGCGTGCCCTCTCCTGGACTATGTTCTCTAGTCCCTGCTCCTCCACTCACCTCATGTTGGTTTTGTTATTTTTGAGAATAAAAGGAGAAACTGATGAAGTATCACCTTTCCTGAGACTTCTTTCTTTTGTTTTTTCAAGGCAGAATTTCTCTGTGTAGCTCTGACTGTCCTAGAACTCACTATGTAGACCAGGCTGGCTTTGAACTCACAGAGATTTGCTTGCCTCTGCAACCTAAGTACTGGGATTAAAGGTGTGAGTCACCACCAATTACTGGGATTAAAGGTATGAGCTACCCACCACCCAGTGAGATTTCTTTTTTACACAATCCTATTCCTTTCTGCCCACTCTCATGATTTATTTATGTTTTTTTGACACATGATCTCATATAGTCTAGGTTGGTCTGGAACTTGCTATATAGCTAAAGATGACCTTGAATTTCTAACCCTCTCAAGTGGTAGGATTACAGGCACATACCATTTGATCTAGCTCCAATCTCATTCATTCTAAAAGCAATCTACAAACATTCCGCTAGTAGCAATAGTCACTAACAGGCACTTTTGCTCTTAGATAGCATGGTCTGAAATGGATCAATAGAGGATATTGTTAAAATAATTTCAGATTACATGCTGCATAAATCAAATTTTACTCAATGTTACAGGCAAAGGCTTCCTTTTGTTTCATGTATTCTAACTGATTCAAGTTTTCTAGAGCCTTTCCCTTATCACCCAGTATTTCCATCTTCTTTTTTATTTTATTTATTTATTTATTTATTTATTTATTTTGGTTTTACAAGACAGGGTTTCTCTGTGTGGCCCTGGCCATCTTGGAACTTGCTCTGTAGACCAGACTGGCCTCTAATTCACAGTGATCTGCCTGTCTCTACCTCCTAAGTGCTGGGACTAAAGGCCTATGCCCCACAGCCCAGCTGTAATTCCATCATTTTAAACCATGATCTACATTCTGTCATACTCATGGAACAGTCATACTGGAAACAAATGGGGTCTCTTATAAGAGACCAACTGTGGATACATTCTAGGCATGAGACTAATGGGTCCCTGGTCCCCTACCTGGCAGCAGCTCCTGGGGTGGAAGGCCCTGAGCAGCAGAAAGTTCTCCCCGTGTACTGGCTCCATGGCTCCGCTGATGCTGCCGGAAGAGTTTGACGTTGGAGCCCATGAAGCTGCAATGGCTGCAGTGGAAAGGGTAATGGGCTTGCCGATGCAGCTCCATTCCCTGCTGGCTCCCAAAAAGCAGGGAGCAGCCCCGGAATGAACAGGGTACAGGAACTGCCTCGTGGGTCTGTCTCAGGTGATGCTGCAGACCCTTGCGATTTTCAGCAGAGAACACACAGCCAGACTCTGGGCAGGAGAATGTGTTGGGAGTGACCCGGTGAATCTTGAAGTGGCTCTTCAAGGCCTGGGGCTGGACAAACTCTTGTCTACATACAGGACACGGCAGGGGGCTATCTGGCAGACTGGGGTCCTGCAGAGGGCCATGGAGGGTGAGGTTGCTGGGGGGAAGTTCTACAGAACACGGGGGGCTAGAAAGGTCCTGCACAGCCTGAATATGGGTCTCAGTGCACTGGTGCAGGGACAACAGAGTAGGCTCTGCAAAGCTCTGTTCACAGCGCTCACAGAAGTATACCTCCACCACCTTTACCAGGACACCTGCAGGCAGAGGACCGACAGAGAGAGGCACAGAATCAGATGGAACAAGACTTGAAAGGGTTAGTCACTAGTAGAAATGTAGGTCAATCTTTTTATAGTCATGGAGCGCAGATTCCAAGTTTGGCTGTGTGCCTGGACCACGAGGTCAGGAAGAGCCTGTGTGGAGTGAGCTCTAGGATCTAGTAAAACACTTGGCAAAAGATGTGTGCTTAGTATGTTAATAAATCAATAAACAATAACATCCAGAAAGCATTCAGAAAAAGCAAATTTGGGGCTAGGGAGATGATGACTCAGTCAGCAAAGTGCCTGCCTTGTAAGCATGAGGACTTGAGTTCAGATCCCCAGCACGGATGGTGCAAAGACAGGCAGGTTTCTGTTTCTGGAGCTTACTGGCTGGCTAACCTAGGCAAACCAAACTCACAAGCTCCAGGTTCAGTAAGAAACCCTTTCTGAAATGACTCAGTCAGTATTGGCCGATGCCACCAAACCTAATGACCTGAGTTTAATCCCTAGAACCCACATGGTAGGAGAACTGAAGCCCACAAATTATTTGCTCACATGCACAGACACCCACACCCACCACAGGTAAGATAAGATGCAAAAGAAAGAAAGAAAAACGTAGGGAACAACTGAGGAAGATCCCTGACTCTGGCATCTACACACGAGCATCCATATGCACACACATACACTGCTGCATACTAGTAAGATGGCTTCCATCCTTATGATGTGATAATGGTGATGAAGGTGATGGCTGGCATGAGCTTTTGCTGTATACCAAGCATCACACAATGGGCACTGCACACATGGTTTCACCTGACCTCAAGTTTATGGGTTGATTCTCCTGTCTGCACCTCCATCTCACAAAGGAGTATTGGATTAGAGATCCAAGCTACTGCATCTGTATGGCTTTTTGACATGGTTCCAAGGATAAAATTCAGGTTGCTAGGGTTGCATGGCAAGCACAATTTTTTTAAAGATTTTTTTTATTTATTATGTATACAGTGTTCTGCCTGCATGTATGCCTGCACTGCAGGCCAGAAGAGGGTACCGGAATGCATTATACAGATGGTTATAAGCTACCATGTGGTTGCTGGGAATTGAACTCAGGACCTCTGGAAGAGCAGCCAGTGCTCTAAACCTGAGCCATCTCTACAGCCCCATGGCAAGCGTTTTTATCTGCTGAGTCATCTCATAAACCCATGAGACAGGGTCTTGATATGTAACCCAGGCTGACTTATGT
This sequence comes from Ondatra zibethicus, assembly GCA_004026605.1. Lineage (NCBI taxonomy): Eukaryota > Metazoa > Chordata > Mammalia > Rodentia > Cricetidae > Ondatra > Ondatra zibethicus. The sequence goes on along the minus strand of PVIU01003422.1, from coordinate 41,769 downwards.
AGCTTAGTCTAGGCTGGAATTCTAGATCATTCTGCCTCAGTTTTCTGAGTACTAAGATTAAAGGAATACTCGGATTACAGACACATACCAGCATACTCACCTATCAAAGTTATATTTGTGTGTGACTACCTATTAAATATACCTTATCTTTTTAACCAATACATGGTATTTCAGAGCACTAATAAATCAAACTGAAATTCTGCCCTGATGGACCAAGATGTTTCTAACAACAATAACAACAAAGCTGCCTTATACATCTCATTCCTATATGCATATACGTCTTCCTATAAGAGAGGTCCTGGAGTGGAATTACTATGTCAGAGTGTGCATTATTGTAAAATTCACTATGTAGCTAAACTGACCTTCAAAAGCTTAACTTAGGTTGCAAATGCAGCTAGGTGATAGTACAATAATTAGCTACCATGTAGAAGAACCTGGGTTCTATACCCCCAGCACACACAAAAAAAATATTTTCTAAGGAAAATGTGGTACATTTACACAATGTAGTACTACACAGCAGAAAAAAATGACATCTTGAAATTTCCAGGCAAATGGATGGAACTAGAAAACATCATATTGAGTGAGGTAACCCAGACCCAGAAAGACAATTATCATATGTACTCACTCATAAGTGGTTTTTAAACATAAAGCAAAGGAAACCAGTCTACAAATCACAACCCCAGAGAACCTAGACAACAATGAGGACCCTAAGAGAGACATACGTGAATCTAATCTACATGAGAAGTAGCAAAAGACAAACTCTCCTGAGTAAACTGGGAGCACGGGGACCACAGGAGATGGTTGAAGGGAGGGAAGCGGAGAAAAATGTATAGCTCAATAAAATAAATAAATAAAGTTGCAAGATTGTAGTAGCTGGGCATGGTGGCACATACCTTTAATTCCATAACTGGGGGGCAGAGGCAGGCAGATCTCTGTTCTAGGCCAACCAGAGCTACATAGTGAGATCATATCAAAACCAACCAAACAAACAAAAACCCAAAGTTGCAAGATATTATATATCCTTACATAGCCTCTTCTCAACTCTAGGAGTTTGTTTTGTTTTTTGGTGAGTTTCTTCAGAGAAAGAAGTAGTTTTGGCTGTCCTCGAGCTCACTCTGTAGACCAGGCTGGCCTTGAACTTGTAGAGATCTGCCTGCCTCTGCTTCTTGAGTGCTGGAATGAAAGGTGTGTGCCACCAATGCCTGGCCTACTCTACAAAAATTTTTTCTTTTTCTTTTTTTTGGTTTTTCGAGACAGGGTTTCTCTGTAGCTTTTGAAGCCTGTCCTGGAACTAGCTTTTGTAGACCAGGCTGGCCTCGAACTCACAGAGATCCACCTGCCTCTGCCTCCCAAGTGCTGGGATTAAAGGCGTGCGCCACCACCGCCCAGCCCTACTCTACAAATTTTTTCAAAAATACTTAGTTTTGGCCAAAATTGAGAAGCAAAAATAGCATTTTATGAAATTAAGCATTTTTCCATAGGGCTGTTTATCTTTATTTCTTCTTTGTGAACTGCATGTAGAGTAATTCATATCCATTCATTTATTCCGTCTCTCCCTTTAAGACAACATCCTGCTGTGCAGCCCTGGCTGGCCTAGAATTCACTATGTAGACTCTGGCTTAGAATATTTAGCAATCCTCCTTAGTTCTGGAAATAGAGGTGTGTACAAAAACAAAAACAAAAACAAAAACAAAACAACAAAAAAACCCAATGAACTCTAAAATTTAAAAATATTGTTTTTATTTTTTATTTCTTAAGAACATTCAGTTATATGAGATGTGTCCATATGTGCATGCATATGTTTGGAGGTCAGAGGACAACTTGTAGGAATTGGTTCTTTCGTTTCACCATATGGATCCTGGGGATTGAATTCAGGTTATCAAGCTTAGTGGCAAATGCCTTTATCCACTGAGCCATCTTGCCAGACCCCTTAACCTGACACAGGGTCTCAGTATGTAGCACTGGCTGGTTTTGAACTTACAGATAGCAGCCAACCTCTGTCTCCCAAGTATTGGGATTAAAAGTGTGTGCCACCACATAGTCCGTTCATGCTTTCTCAGAGAGAAGTTAATGACTTTTGTTTTGTTTTATTTTGTTTTTTAAGACAGGGTTTCTTTGTGTTGCTCTGGTTGTTAGAATTCATCCTGTAGACCAGGCTGGCTTCAAACTCAGAGATCTTCCTGCTTCTGCCTCCTGAGTGCTGGTATTAAAGGCATGTACCACCAATGCCCGGCTCAGTTTATAATTCTTACTTGGTCAAATTACCTAATTTTTCGCAGCATCCTTTGCTATTATCCTACACTGTCAGAAGACAAAGTTTACAGCTGTAACTGAAAAGTAACAGTTAAAGCATAGGATGTTTCCTAAAATGGATTTTTTAGATGTAGGAAGAATGAAGGGAAACTTCCTACTCAGACAAACAACATGCCCTGGGTAAGTACAGTATGTTATACACATGAAACTAGGGCAAGGAAATACCAGGGACTTCTGGGAAGCCCTGCAAAACTCAAGATGGTTGATCAGGTTGGGCCTCTGACCTAATGACTGGCTGGTTTAAGGTCAGTATGGAATAAAGAATCCCCGAGGACTATCAGAGCAAGGACAAGCCAGAACAGACACAGGTGTCAGAAAGGTTTTCTGTTCTGAATTACTGCCTAGCAGACACGAAGCTCTCAGAGGGAAAACTTTGCCAAAAGTTTGTGACAAGGCTATATGCTACCTTGCCAGCCTTCCATCAACATGTATCAGCTGCAAACCAAATTATAACATCTCTGGGTATAAAAATAGCATGCTACCTTGTGTTCTCATCACATTCAAAGAGAAGGACCAAAAATAGCACAGACAAAAACTCAGGCTGTGTCCCACTGGCCTGGTAGTAACTATGTTTGTACCTGAGGTGTCTCCAGAAGCTCCTGGGGTCAGGGTTTCAGCTACTGCTTCCACAATGATCTCCATGTTCCCTGAACTCTCTTCAGTAGCTGTGGCCTCTACCAGGAGGCAGCCTGGGTCAGCAGGCAAAGGTGCAGGCTCCCCAGAAGCACAGGTATTCTGGACAGGGCCCAGGATTCCATGGTTTGAGAGAGGTGGGGGAATCAACAATAGCTCAGAGCATAGTCCATCCATCTCCCCAGTGCCGTTAGCCAGCTGGGATGCCAACACAGGGTCTGTCATTATCATTGACTTATATGTTGTGGTCTCCTAAATGCTGATAAATAGCCAGGGGGGGAAAATCATACATACATGGTTAGAACTCTCAACTTCTCTGGCCCACACATTTAGGCATTTCCATCCATGGCAACATGCCATACTTTATTATCCTAAATATTCTCAAAGCAACACTGAACACAGAGTATAAAATGAGAATGAAGTCAGTATTAGTAGAGAACCAACAAGTTGAGGCCAACATTAAAGACTGCAGGTTATGTTTCTTGCTAGCTAAGTGATGACTACAACAAAACTAAGTATGGCCAGAGGATCTCATTATTCTCAGTGCAGATATAAAACCATTGCTTCACTTACAGTCCTTGTTGCCCTGCCTCTCCAGACAACCCCTCCCCCCAGCCCTCCTAACCAGATGATTTGCCATATTCTGACTCGTCACATTCTGTTTTGCTTGCTCCCCACTTTCTTGCCTCTTCCATTCAGTGCATTTCAATCTCTTTGTCTAGCTAATCAAACATATCTACTCCTTGAGAAAATATCATTTCTGCTGTGAATGCTTCCTAATATTCTGGATTTCCTCTTTCAGGTCCTGACAGCCTTTGTATGTAACTCCATCAGGAACCATACTGCACTATTTTTTCCCTATCTGTCTCTCTTCCTAGCTGTACAGCTCAACTAGCTTCAAATATGGTACATAGCTGAGGATGACTTTTGAGCACCTAGTCTCGCATCTAGTGAGTGCTGGGAAGTCAGGTGTACACAACACTTGTTTTTAAGATTTTTTTTAGTTATGTGTGTTTATATGTGCACATGAGGGCAGGTGCCCGCAGAGTCCAGAAGAGGGTACTGGATTCCCCTGAAGCTGGAGTGGCTGTCAGACGCTGGAAATGGATGCTAGAAACTGAACCCAGGTCCTCAGAAAGAGCAGCCTTCACTCTTAACCACTGGACGATTTCTCCAACTTCACATCTTTCTTTCTTTTTTAAATGCGGTGCTGGGGATCAAACCCAGGGCTTTGTGCATGCGAGGCGAGCACTCTACAAATGAGTTACTATACATCCAACACAGGATGTGGCACTTTCTCACTTTAGCGAACACAAGGCACCAACAAGCTACACAAGGCAGACATACAAAAAGTCTAGTGACCAGCTGAATTGAAGTAAACCCAGATTTTTTAAACCAAGCTGTCAAACCAGTGTTCCCTCACATACAAGGTAACTTTTGAACTCACCAACTTTCTAAGGCCTCCAGAACCTAACACAACCAAGAAGAGAATTAAACTACGTGCCCTGTTAGACACGGCTGAAATACGTGAGATAATTTTTTAAATTCTTAGCATTCAGGAGGCAGAGGCAGGTGGATCTCTGTGAGTTCGAGGCCGGCCTGGATTACAAAGTGAGTTCCTGGCCAGTCAAGGCTCTTACACGGAAAAACCCTGCCTCAAAAAACCAACCAAACAACCAAAACAGAATGACAATAATTACTTGATGAAATCGGGCCACCAAGGTGGAATGAGACTCAGGTGAGGGCCGCTATTCCTTATTCTGAAGAATCCCTCCACTCAAACCAGGAAGAGCACACTGAAATTCCGAAGGTGGCATGGAAGAGCACTTCCATGGTTAGCGAGGCTCTTTGGAACCTACAGCTTCCACCGACGGCTTATAATTGCTGCTTTGCCCAATTTTCCTGCTCCATCACGCAGCCTCAGGAAGACCCAGCGCTTGATGTAAGAGTGTGCCAGAAAGAAGTAACGTGTTTTCTTTGAGACTGGAGAACCAAGAGACATGAAAGCCTGGGGAACAAGGCGCCCCGGACAAAGCACCTCGGTTCCCACGCGCCTCTGGGCTTTGACTCACCGTGTGGCCTCGAACAGTAACACTCGCGTCGATTCTCTGGGACTCAGCTTTCCTAGCTGGACAGTGGAGGCGGCGACAGACAAGTCACGAGATCCAGCGAAGGAGAAAGGCGTTTAGGAACCTGCAAGGCTTGGAATGATGCATCGTCACGATTATGGTCCTGAGGAGAGGCAGCGGATACCCGGGCGGGGCCCAGAGCGGTGACGCGAAGATGCGCCCGGGTCCCTCTCGTTGGCGTGCTCCCCCTCAGCACCTCCTCCCACGGGGTCCCACCTCCCAGGCCCACTCACGCTGGGGCTGGAGAAACTTTTACCTCCAGCTTGCAGCACCCGTACTTCCCCTGGTTCCCGCCGACAGCCGCTCTCTCACCTACCCCAGGACCGGCGGGAGCTGCATCTCTATGGTCTGACTGCGACTGGAGCGGCTCCTTAGGGGCCTTTGGTGTGGCCGCCCTCGCCCCACGAGCCTCTGAGAATCTGACGTGCGGCGGTCACTCTGTCTCTCTTTGCGGCCGGTGCTACTCTATGGTTTCCCCCTCTATGTCCTTGAGTACCCTAGCTCGGAGGCCCATAGCGGAACCACCGAGAGTTGCAGGGTAGAGTGGCACAGACTTCGTGGTGGGTGTGGCGGGAAGTAGTTGTAGAACTCGGGGGCGGGGCCTAGCGGCGCTACCTCCGTTTGCGGTCTGGTTTTACCATCGAGTCTGAGGGCCAGAGAGTCATTGCAGTAAGGGGGCGGAGTTACAGGCTTACCCCGACCACATTCCTGGAAGCCCGAGCTGTGTTGTGTAGCGTGTCTGGGAGACAGCTGCTGCGTGTCAGGCCCGGGAACCGGCAGCCAGAAGACTTTCGTCAGTGGCTCTCTATGCAAAGGTGTTTTGGAATCCTAGATTCCAGCTCCGAGCCTTAGTGGAGGTCACGGCTGTCAATTCACCGGTGGCCCGAAAGCCAGGCGGAGGACGAAGTGGCGGTAGTGGAGTGTCGCTGGAGAGGTGTGCAGGAAGTAATTAGTCCTTTTCCCTTGGGAATTGTCTACAGTTAGGCCTGTACATCTAAGAAGTTAGTCACATCTTACTGGGTTGAAATTGGAAAAGGCTCCGTGGAGGAAGTAGCCTATGAAATCTCAATAAGAATGCCGGGAATAAAGAAGGGGGCATTCGGAACCAACAGAACTGAATGGGCCAGAGGTAGGTAGTGATTTGCGTATTTGTTGAACTGCTGGTAAAGATAGCTGTCCTAATGTGGAGGTTCCTGCGTATCCGGTTGTGTTTGAATCCAATGGGAGAAAGTCACCGAGGGTGCTGGAGTAAAAGTGTGACAGAATTGGAGAGGGTCCCGGTATGGTGGCTGACTGATGCAAGCACTGAAGGTCCATTCAAATGCCACTTCAAGAACTAAAATTTAACTTGCATGTAATAGTTTAGGTGGGAAGTAACAAAAGTTTGAACAGTTCATTAGGAACTGGGTCTAAGGGAGAGGATATTTGAAGGACATTTCTGATAGTAAGGCATGTGGTCACTGATAGCTCAATGGAAAAAAATCATCTTTGTTGACTCCACCCAATGGGGACTCTTTCTGTCTCAGCTCTTGCCTTTCTCGTATCCTGATGTGAAGCTGGTTACATTGCTTTTTGGAGTTGAGAAAATCTCCAAACCTGTTCCTCTGGCAAAAGGTCTTCTATCTGAAGAGCAAAATGGATTGGATAGCTTGGGGTATTTGCCCTGGCATTCCAACACCATATCTACTCCCCAAAAGGATACTGATGCACACAGTACTGCTGACCTGCCCATCTTGCTTCTGTGGGAGGAAGTGGGGCAAATCTGATGGGTCTGGCTTCTAAACTAGTCTTATGCTTTCTCCCAGCTCTGCTGCTCTTCACCCCTAGGTTTTGACAGTGTCTCGGGGCCTGTAAGCATCTCTGGTTTTTGTTTTTTTCCCCCTTTCAAGATGCCATTTACAGACTTTATCCTGGCCCTAAAAGACAATCCCTACTTTGGGGCTGGATTTGGGCTGGTAGGTGTGGGCACAGTTCTGGCTGTGGCCCGGAAAGGAGCCCAGCTGGGTCTAGCGGCATTGCGGCGCCATTACATGATCACACTGGAAGTCCCTGCTAGAGACAGAAGCTATGCCTGGTTGCTTAGCTGGCTTACCCGACACAGCACCCGCACTCAGCACCTCAGTGTTGAAACCTCGTACCTTCAGCACGAAAGCGGCCGAATCTCCACCAAGTTCGAATTTATCCCCAGCCCTGGAAACCACTTCATTTGGTAAGACTGGAAGCTGGGAAGGGCTCTGAAGATAGGACAGATTGATGGAGGAAATTGGGTCACTTTGACAGTTTTATTCAGGTATCAGGGGAAATGGATCCGGGTACAACGAAATCGAGACATGCAGATGGTAGACCTGCAAACGGGGACTCCTTGGGAATCTGTCACCTTCACAGCCCTGGGCACGGACCGAAAGATTTTCTTCAACATCCTGGAAGAAGGTATGAGATGGTACAGGCAGGCGCAGGCTTTTGGTGGGGCTTTCAGGAATGGGGCCGTTGGGCGTCATCAGCTTGAAGAGGAGGAATAAGAATCCAGATACCTGGGAGGTTACCAGGACAGAGCTCTCCTTAATTGCAGAATCAGCTGTGATCAAGAGACTTACGGTCTCTTCTCCTTGCTTTCAGCTCGAGCACTAGCCCTGCAGCAGGAGGAGGGGAAGACAGTGATGTACACAGCTGTGGGTTCTGAATGGCGTACCTTTGGTTATCCACGCCGGCGCAGGCCACTCGATTCTGTAGTCCTGCAGCAGGGTCTTGCTGACCGAATTGTCAAAGATATCCGGGAATTCATTGATAATCCCAAGTGGTACATTGACAGAGGTAAGAAGCAGCTGTGATCTAGGCTAGTCAGATGAGTAGCCAGATGAGGTGACAGAAAATTCTAGCTCCGGAAAAGGGAAAAGAAACCTTGTTTCTTCTGATGCCAAGACCTCCAGACTAATAGGGAATAGAGCTGAGGTGGGATATGGACATCTGGATCAGAGTATAGGATTCGCTTTAGGTTTTGTCTTGGTTATGGCCCTAGGCATTCCCTACAGACGTGGCTACCTTCTTTATGGGCCCCCTGGTTGCGGGAAGAGCAGTTTTATGTGAGTAGTCCAATTCTCTTGACTCTGAACCACAGCCTTTGCAGAAGAACTGCGCTGATGGGGGGAGAGAGGCATGGGTCTGGGAACTCTGAGCCCGGGTAAACGAGATATACAAAACATCGGTGGGTGGTACCGGAGACTTAGGCCTCTGAGGCAGACCTCCTGGGAGTCCCAAAGAGCCTTCAGGTTGCCTAGGCCCTCCTGTGTGTCCACAGAACCGCTCTGGCTGGAGAACTGGAGCACAGCATCTGCCTTCTCAGCCTCACAGACTCTAGCCTCTCAGATGACCGGCTCAACCATCTGCTGAGTGTCGCCCCCCAGCAGAGCTTGGTGCTCCTGGAGGATGTGGATGCTGCTTTTCTCAGTCGAGACTTGGCCGTGGAGAGTAAGTAGAAGATGCTGGGGACGGGGACTCTTTTGTTTAGCTGATTTGGTGTGTGGGCACATGCACGTGGAGGTCAGAGAACAACCTTTGGAGTCACTTCTCACCTTGTTGAAGTCCCTCTCTTGGTCTGCCATACTCCTGTCTCCACTGTCAACATGCCGTAAGACTTAGATCTGTGCCACTGCATCCAGCATTTTACCTGGATTCTGAGACCAGACTTGGATTTTCAGGCTTGCGCAGCTAGCACTTTTGATCATAAAGCCTTCTCCCTGACCCAGGAAAGTAGTTCTTACTTAAGATACTGAGGGTCAGAAGTAAGTGAGGAAGAGCGGAAGCAGGAATTTTTGGAGGCCTGAGTCATCAACAAGAGGTGCTGATAAGTAGGTAACTGCAGTGGGGATTAGAACATGATTTTAGCTAAGATATGCCCATTCACGTTCCTGTCATCCTCCAGACCCTGTAAAGTACCAAGGCCTAGGTCGTCTCACCTTCAGCGGACTGCTCAATGCTTTGGATGGTGTAGCCTCCACTGAGGCTCGAATTGTGTTCATGACCACCAACCACATTGACAGGTAAGGCAAAACTCCACTGCTATGCCTTGCGCGAGTGGGAGGGGGGTGAGGAGACTGTCTATTTTGGGTGCTAGCAGGAGTGTTGGCTGTGACTCTGCTTTTCCTTAGGCTGGATCCTGCCCTGATACGCCCTGGGCGAGTAGATCTGAAGGAGTATGTAGGCTACTGCTCACACTGGCAGGTGACCCAGATGTTCCAGAGGTTCTACCCGGGGCAAGCGCCTTCCTTGGCTGAGAACTTTGCAGAACATGTCCTTAAAGCTACATCCCAGATTAGTCCTGCCCAGGTGCAAGGCTACTTCATGCTGTATAAAAATGACCCTGTAGGGGCTATTGAGAATGTTGAATCTCTGAGGTGATTCACCAGGCCACTATCTGCTCTCAAAAAATCCATAAACACCAATCATACTAATCTGTTCTGTGACTTTTCCTCCCTCCCTTGCTGCGTTTGTACTTGAGAATAAAACAGGGGTTGCAATAGCAGTGCTACAAGATACACGTATACAAATGATGGGGCCATGGCCTAAGAGAGGGAAAGAAGAGACTGACCATGACTGGGGAAAATGTATGCATTCACAAAAGGCCACCCAAGGAAGAGGCATTGTTTCCCGATGTTGTGGCACACTTTTTTTTTTCTTTTCTTTTTTTTTTGAGGCAGGGTTCTGTGTAGCCTTGGCTGTTCTGGAACTCACTCTGTACAGACCAGGCTGGCCTTGAAGTCAGAAATCTACCTGCCTCTGCCTCCCAAATGTTGGTATTAAAGGTGTGCCATTTGGCACATACTTTTAATTCCAGAGCTAAAGTAGTTAAGATTGCAAAAAGCTCACGACCAACCTGAACTACGCAGTAAGACCTTTTTTCCCTTCAAAACAACCAAGGGGCTTCGGATGTAGCTCAGGTGGCAGAATGCTTGCTTCGCATTCGAAGCCTGGCCGTGGTGGCAATGGCTGTAACCCTAGCACTCATGAGGTAGAGGCAAGATCAGGGATTCTTCAGCTGTATAAATCTTGAAGCTAGTCTGGGCTACATGGAACCCTATCTCCAAACAACCAACAGGTCAACAGTGCACTCCTGTAAATGTGGGTATGGACAGGGAGTTATATGCTGTGGTACTGCCCAAATGTCAACCGCAACCTCCTCAAAACTGACCACACTGGCAGGGAAGTAAGACCCTTCTTACCTTGGCATTTTTGGAGAACAGACTTAGAGCAAAGGTGAGAGCCCCTGCCATACCCAAATCTTTTATTTTTTTATTTTATTTATTATGTATATAGTGTTCTGTCTGCATGTTTGCCTGCATGCCAGGAAAGGGCACCAGATCTCATAGATGGTTGTGAGCCACCATGTGGTGACTGGGAATTTAACTCAGGACCTCAGGTAGCTAGGTAGTTAGAGATAGCTCCTAACCTCTGAGCTATTTCTCCGGCCCCCATACCCAAATCTTGTAGCAATTTAGAAAGAGCCATACCCAGCTTGCAACTGTCAGTAACTCCAGCTCTAGGTGATCCGACATCCTCGAACAGACATACATGCAGGCAAAACACCAGTGCACATAAAAGAAAAATAAGTTTAAAAAAAAAAAAGCCGTACCACACACAAGCAAGGTGCTGTTAAGCAAAGAAGGCCAAATCTCTTTATTGCCTCCCTCCCACCCCCAATTCCCTGTCCCCCCACAGTACTGCTAGGAACCTTCCTCAGATTCCAAGCCCAGGGGCTCCCTGCGAGTACCAGACCGGTATGCTCCCTGGCCCCGAGGTAGGTGGGAGTAGGAAGAACCTGGTGTACGGCTTTTGGAGCGTTCCCAACGAGCACAGTCCCGAGTCCTGCGAGCTGTGGAGCCCTGCCAGCTACCAGGCCCCTTCTCCTGAGGAAGACCTGTAAGCCCTTTGTTACGGGGTTCTGGTTTTAAGTCCACAGGCTCTTTGAGAGGCTTCTCAGGAGGTGGCAGTTCTTGGATATCACTGGTACCTTTTGTGGTACAGCACTCCCCTCCTTTCGGGTGCCTCCGATCATACCGTCGCCAGGATCCACGACCAGATCGTGGAGGATCTAGCATGGATTTCTTGGTCTCACCCAGCCTTTGTTGATTTGGGCCAACCCCTGGAATCTTCTCATACACACACTGGGTAGCCATGGGTAGAGGAGTTGGCACAGCTGATTGGGCAGCTAGGGAAGTAGATTGTTCTGCAGAAAGGGCATTAGGTGGTTGGGGTTCTCTGGAGACATCTACAACTGATTCAGGTTCCACAGCAGCAGGAGGCTGGGAAGAAGAGAAGCAATGCATCAAGGGAGACCCCTTTCTACTACCAGCCAACCATTACCAATCTGTAACCTCCCTATGCAGAATGAAGCACACCCTAGGGCCATGGTGTTCATAAGAACACTGGAGGCATTGAGGCCAAGAGGGGAGCCCTTTCCTTTCCTCACCTGCTGAAGGCTAATAAAGTACCGGTTCCGTTCAGCCTCAAGGTCAATGATGCCACCCTTCTCCTGTTGCCTCTGATACAGCCTCTTGAGCTCTTCCTGTTGGCGCAAGCTCTCTGCACTGGGTTGGTAAAGCTCCTTAAAGGAAAGGAAGCAGAATGGCAGGATAAAATACCAAAATGAGAAAGCAGACGACTTGAACTGTAACTCTTCTAGGATTGTCCTAGGAGAGCAGCACAAGGTTCCTGGTCTTTTGTTTAGTTTTAGACAAGAGTTTCATATAGCCCAGATTGACCTCAAACTCACCATATGACCAAGCATGACCTTGAACTGTTTATCCTGCCTCCACTTCTGAATGCCAGGATTACATGAGTGTACCAGTGTACCAGGTTTTTTAATGTAGTTCTGGGGATCAAAACTAGGGCTTTGTGTACGCTAGGCAAGTGTACTACCAAATGAACCACATTCCTAACTTGGTTTTCTTCCTCAGAGTTGGGTTTCTCAAGTCTTAGGCTCCTGGTGGGGGATGCGGCTTTGCAGAGTAGTCTTAAGCAAGTCAAACCCAACTCCAGAGAATTCAGCACAGACAAGATGCCATTTCTCTCTAGAATGCCACTATGCCTGGGTTAGACCAGAAGGAAATCCCTTACCATGGGTTGTTGGGGTTCAGGGGCTGCTTTCAGCGAGGCAAGATCATACACAAGGGGCTCCCTGCACACAGGACACTGCACACCGACTGCCTTCTAAAACAAGAGGAGAAATTACATCCTGCTTCTTGTCAGCCAGCCCAGTCTCTAGAGGGCTGGGACTGAAGGGCACAAGCGTTAGCTGCTCAGCAATGAGGTGGGAAGGAGGAAAGGGCAGCCTAAGGAAAGGTCTAGAGATGTTGCAAAGCTGCATGCAGTATGTCAGTGTACTCAAGGATGCCTTTCTGGATAGGGGTGAGATTTAGTCTCAAAGGTATCTATAACTAAATGATGAAAAGCCACTAGAAAGGAGGGATGGAGAGGGATGTGAAGTATAAGGGTACCAAACGAGAAAGCGGGTCTGGCGATGTCTACCTGTTTGGTGACAGCATGCTGTCGCTCCTGTTCCTGTCTTTGTGTCTTCAGCTCCTGTTCCATGTGCTGGATGTACCGAGCAAGGCAGTGGCAGTGGAAGTAGTGATAACAGGGTGTTTTGGTAAAGGCCTCCTTTTCCTGTAAGGAGACAGATGTGGAGTCCTGTATCGGTGACCACTCACTAGCCCTTCCCTGTCTGCCCAAGCTCACTCCAGCTCCAGCTGAGAAACCCACCTGGAAACCATAGAGGCATATGACACACTGACCATGGGGGATGTTGTTGTTTGTGAGAATTTCCTTCCCTTTCTGAAAGGAGAGAAGATGCTACTTTAATGTAGGAGCAGAAGATTGTGAATACATTCCATGTACTTCTTCCAGGAGTGACTGGTTGGGTGTGACATCCACCAAGCCACCGTTTATACATTCCCATCCTGGTAATGTTCTACTTGCAAGAATCCCTCTCTATGCATCCCCCACCCCTGCCCATTTGACCTTCCTGGTTTCAAAATCTAAGTAAATTATTTCTCCTCTTACTAAGTCACCTTTAACATACTTGGAGATAAATATTTCTAGCTTGGCATTGTGGCACATACCTTTAATCCCAGCACTAGGAAGGCAGAGGCAGGTAGATCTCTGGGTTCAAGGCCAGCCTGGTCTACAGTTCAAATACCAGGACAACCAGGGATACACAGGGGAACTCTGTCTTGAAAACCAAAACAAAAAGAAATGAGTTTTGAGTATTTTTTTTCTCCAGTGTGTATATGTGTGTGTAGGTTTGTTTGGTTTGCTTTTGATTTTGAGACAGGGTTTCTCTTTATAACTGTCTGGAACTTGATCTGCAGAACTCAAGAGATGCGGCTGCCTCTGCCTCAGTAGTGCTAGGCTAAAGGCCTGCACCAATACACCCGGCTCTCAAAACTCTACCCACACATGGTAGCTTTAATTCCAGCACTCAGGAAGCTGAGGTAGGAGAATTGCTTTGAGTCTGAGACTGGCCTGGACTACACAGTAAGACTGTCTCAAAAGCACAAAACAAAACAAACAAACCCACCCCATTTTCATTTTTCTGAGATGCCTTTGGGTTTTTTTGTTTTTTTTTTGTTTTTTATCTGTTTGAACCAAGAGTCTTGCTTTGTTGCCTTGGCCCAAGTTCTTTGGCTCAAAAGATCTTTTTCTTCAGACTCTGGTGGGCTAGAATTATTAGCACACACTACTGTGCTGGGCTGCAGAGACTTTCCTTAACAGTTTTCAAGTATAATTCCCCAATGGGGCAGGGCATTTGTTCAGACAACCAAATGGACAGAAATCAAAAGGCATCAAGTTGGTCTATGAAATGTATATTTGCACAGCTAACACTATGGAATTTCAGAAGCTGCCCTAGAGTCTGACCCAAGAGTGCTACAGTGATAAATGCCCACTCACTAATCCTATGCCACCCACCTTCACTGTACTCTGAACATTTTCCCTAAAATACCCCAAGGAGAAAGAAACAAGCAAGGGTGACCTTGTTTGTGTGCTTTTAACCTCAAACAAGAAAAGTTATCCATGTATTTTGTTTCTCTGCCTTTGTTTCTTGTGGGCTGTTTACTTAACCATAAAGAATGTATAATTTTCTTTCTCTCTGTCTCTTTTTTTTTTGGGTGGGTGGGGGGTTCAAGACAGGGTTTCTCTGTGTAACAGCCCTCCCTGGCTGGCCTTGAACCACCTGCCTCTGCCTCCTGATTGCTGGGATTGAAGGTGTGCACCACCACAGCCCAGCTTCTCTCTCTCTGGTTTTTCAAGACACGGTTTCTCTATAACTTTGGAGCATGTCCAGGAACTAGCTCTTGTAGACCAGGCTGGTCTTGAACTCACAGAGATCCGCCTGCCTCTGCCTCCCAAGTGCTGGAATTAAAGACCTGTGCCACCACCACCTGGCTGGCTCTCTCTCTCTCTCTCTTTTTAAGACAGGGTTTGATGTACCCCAAGCCATCCTTGAACTTGCTATGTAGTTAAGGATGCTTTCAATTGATGGGTTTTCTTGCCTTCATCTCCCAAGTGCTAGGATAACAAGTGTGCACCACTATGCCTGGCCTGAGTATAAACTCTTAGAGAAAAGGAACCATGGCTTTTCTAGACAGTTCTAACGGCAAGCTAGCCTTTAAGTGTTCATCTATGGCTAAGATCCCTCATACTCAGCCTCTACGCAAAAGTCTTGTCATTTTCTACTTTCAGTTGTCAGTGCCAAGAAAACAAGAACTGCTTGAAACCAGTCCTAGTGGCACAGGCTTGTAATACCAACTTCTTTGGAGACAGGGACAGGAGGATCACAAGTTCAAGGCCTGTTAGTTCATTTAATAAGACTCATTCTCAGAATTAAGATTTCAAAAGATGTTATGGATGTAGCCCAGTAGTAGAGCACTTGTCTAATATGTGCAAAGCCTTAGGTTCTGAAACTGGAGCAAGAGAAAATGCAGGGTATGGGAATGCACGCCTTTAATTCCAGCACTAGAGAGGTGGGACAGATGGATCTCTGGGTTTTAGGACAGCCAGACCTGCACAATGAGACCCACCATGGTTAACTAGAGTCAAGTAAGAAGGAATCACAACTGAGACGATACCTCCATGAATCTGGTTTAAAGGCGAGCCTGTGGAGGCATTTTCTTAATTAGTGATTGGGATGGAGGAGGGTCCAGCTCATTATGGGTTGTGCCATCCCTAGGCTAATGGTCCTGGGTGCTGTAAAAAAGCAGGCCCAGCAAGTCAGGAGGAACAAACCAGTAAGCAGCACCTCTTCATGGCTTCTTCCTGCCTACAGGTTCCTGCCTCGAGCTCCTGCTCTGACTTCCCTCAGTCATGGAATGCTCCTGAAAGTGTAAGATGAAATAAACCCTTTCCTTCCCAAGTTACTTTTGGTCACGGTGTTTTATCATAGTAATAGAAACCCTAACTAAGACCAACAATAAGTAAGTAAGTAAACAAAAGGAGAAAGAAAAGAAAGAACAGAAAAATAAATGTAAGCCAAAGAGGAAAAGTTGCTAGGTGTGGTGGTACACACCTAATATTTCAGTATATAGGAGGCTAAGGCAGGAGGATGGCTGCCAGATTCCAAGCCAGACTCATCGCAGGACCCCTGTCTCAAAACAAAACAAATGAACGACAAAAACCTCACAACAAAAGAGGAAAAGTCCTTTTTCATCAAGATGCTTGGGGAAGCTGGGAAGCTACTCAACTATAGTTTGAAGGTTTTTTGTTTGAAACACTGAGTTCTTTTTCTAACTGAGGCCTTAAGCAAACAAGGACTAAATGCTCTACCCTGAAAGAAAGGACATTTTCCCAGACCATCACATTTTACCTCAATGAGTTCATAGAGCATGGCTGTGCCTAGCCCCTCCTTGGCCACATGGCCCAGTGCCTGTGAGATCCTGGCGGGGGAGAAATGAAGCCAATATTAAAATTTCTTTCCTTCAGCAGGTAGAGCTGAATTCTGAGTTTTCCCTACCCCAACTATCCCAACTTACTTGTGAATCTGCTCATCTGAAAGCCCTCGGGGGTTACGGATGGAGATCTGTGGCACCTCATGGGGGTACTAGTGCAGAAAAACAACACACGGTCATTACAGCGACCACTCGAGGGACTCTCCCCTTCCTCCCTTTACATTCATGCAGTGGCCTCACCTGCACTGGGACCTGAAGCACCAGAGTAAAGCAGACAAACTGTGAATCTTGGACCTCTGCGGTGGCAGGGTGCAGAGTAATAAAGATTTCCCATGGTGAAGATCTGCAGGTGGATGAAGTGGAGACGCAGTATGTGACTGGGCAGGGGCTTGAAAGCTAGGGAGGAGGGGGGTGAGATAGTAAAGCAGGTAGAGGAATGCACATTGGACTTGCTTCTTTGCAGGAGGAGGAAAGGGACTAGTGTTTGTATGACAAACATCACTTGGAGTCAAGGCTCATAGAACCCTAAGCCCAGATTCTGTGCAGAATCGTCTCATCACTAAGACTCCTGCCCGCCCGTAACAGAATACGCACCTGCCATTTCCTTTCATCACCTGTAGTTCATCCAGATAGATAGACTCTAATACTTCAACTTCAGAAGGGAGGACCCTGGAAAGTAAGGGGGTGGGGGGACACTGAGTCACCACTACAGCTCTGCCTGCTGAAGCCTGCCAAGGCTGTTGAAGACTGACTTAAAGAAAAAAAAAAGGAATCTGTCTTAATACAATCTCTTGTCAAATTATCCTCTAAAATAGGGAAACGTTTCTTTAAGTTGTCAATTGGCCAGGTAGAAAGAATGGGAATTAGATTTTAGAGTTCACCTCTGCCAACCTGAGAAAACAGATTCCCATAGAGTTGAAACAACTAACCAAGGCTTAACACAGGAGGAAAGGGAGCAGTCAGAGCCAGGCCCTGACTTCCTGCTCAAGCTTGTACAGCTGCTTATCCTTTAGTGGATCCTCTCTGACCTACATACATGGCGTTCATTCATTACTAACAAGGTTACCAAAGCTTACTACTCCTGCCTACCTACACTACTGTTCAGCGCAGTCCCCTGTACCCTGCCAATAACCTTGCCCGCACTAGTCAGTCTAAGCATTTCTTTTTTTTTTTTTTTTCTATAGCGGTCTTGGATGTCTAAGCATTTCTAAAAGCTATACCAAGATGAACAGGTTCAAGTAATCTAAAAGCGAAACTGCAATAGAAGAGCCACAGGCCTTGTAGCTAAATAGTAGGCAGAAACTACTCACCAGCTATGTAGTCAGCTCACTTAGAAGCCTGAATTACACTCTCTACCACCTAGAGATAATACAACATACTCACTAGGACTACTGGGAGACTTAAAAATGATTTGTTTATATAAAGTGCCCAAGTGTCTGAGTATCTAGTCTAAGTGATCTTTCTCCCTGTTTAAGAGGAAAGAGAAGGGCATAATCCGAGCACACATGACACTGGAGGTCTAGTTAACCCCCCCCCATCATCACGTCTAGTACAGGGTTCATGGTCCTGATACAGATCGGGGGCACACATTTAAACATGCAACAACAGTTGTAATGGCACTGAAGATGAGCGATTGCGTCCACGGCTCTACCCAGGTGATATACAGAAACCTGTATCAAGAGGGAAGGCACCCAGGATGGCATTTATCAGTGGTGGTTATTATACTACTTTTGGCATTCTTTTTAAGCCTTACGCAGAAACTTTAAAATACGAAGCTTATTATCTCACAAATAAAAAGGACATTCTGGCTGACATAGACTGTTGCAACCACTGCTACTCTCTCCTAGCTCAGGTGTTCCCTTCATAATCTTAGACATTCTTCCCAATAGTAAAGAGCACTGGTCTCCATGGCTTTATATAGGAAATTACTGGGTAGCCTCCCTGAACCAACCAAGGTACAGGCTCAGTTAAGACATCCTTCAGTATTTTAACCACCTTAGGTGACCTGGGTCTTGGATGTAAGGTACAGACTGGGAGTGTGGTAAGGTCGTAAGTGACAGAAGGGGGTGTGTGTGGGTAGTGGGCTATCCTAGTACTTAGAGTATAAGGCCTTAGGTCAGACAGACGTCCTTTGGGTTAGCTGGTCTCGAGGGTTTATACTTCAACAATTAATGAAAAGCAGGCTTTTATGAATGTTACAAATCCACAGTGACCCTCCCAACTACTCTTAAGTAATGCCACGCCCACTTTTTTTTTTTTTTTTTTTTACAGCTGACACCGACTCACAGGAACTAGCTGGTCTGGTCAGCATCACATCCAGCTAATTAAATGTGAAGTGAGCACATCTTTATCTCCAAACTCAAAGTCCTTAAAGGCCTTTGGTCTCTTTTTAAGAATGCTCGAGAGAGTAGGAGGGCTTGCTTATGTGGGGAGTAAGGCTCTTCTGACAATGGTTCTTAGTGCTGTCGGGGATACGCAGGGTTGAGGAAAGCTTAGGCAGAAATGGTCTGGGCCAAAGGGCAGAATCCTAGGGGCACGAGGAACACGACGAGGAGGAGGACGACCGTCCCGAGAGGCGGGAGGTGTGACGAGCCATCCTCCAGACCCCAGAAAGTCACATCAGGGAGAAGCGGGAGGGATAGGGCCGTAGGAGGGGGCAACTGGGTAGATAAGGCGTCGGCCCAACTGGCCAACCCGGCGCAGACCCAGTCCCTTCTCAGGTCAGCGTCCCTCCACCTTCCGTTCCCGGTCCAGTAGCTCGCCTAGGAAAGGATGTCAGGGTTTCTGCCACCTCTCGCCCCTTGATTCACCCCTCATGCCCGCGGTTCGGACGATCTGAAGCTGTTGCTAGTTCCCAGCACCAGATCCAGGCAGCCAGCCAAAACCTATGACCCAAAGTTACCAGTCCTCTTCCCCAGCAGCTGCCGACGCAGACGCCGCCATGTCTTCTCCGGCTCTTAGCCGGAACCGGAAATACCTTTTGGTAAGTTAGAGGCGGAAAACTAGGGCGGGGCGGGGTAAAGAAAGCTGGCGCCGTTTCTAGGCAACTGAAGACTCTAGGTCCTTTGTGGGGCCCGATAGCCACGCGACAGATGTGCCCTAGAAAGTGCGAATGGGCGGTTCGTGTCTGTCACACATCTCTGAGAGTTTTGTCCTTTAAACTTCTGACCAGTTGGTAAGAGTGGGAAACTAACGAAAGCAGCAATGAGGAATGGAGAAAAGTAACGCAGGCAGCTGGGAGGGACTCCGTTAGAGGCCCGGGGGTCAAGAGCAGCGGTGTTGGGGGAGCTGAGGATGTCCGGAACTCGGGAGCTAGAGAAGGAGCGTGTGAGCGACGCCAGTGGAGAGGGGAAAGTGGACACGGTGGGTTGTGGGCATCTAGCCTGAGTGGGAGGCTCGAGACATTACATTTTCAAGATCTGATATCTTTCCATCCTGATCATGTTTTTGAGGACTGTGTTATTGTGAAAAGTTGGAAAAGGCATGACTGATAACGTATATCTTTCTCCCACGTTCCAAGTTAGGCCTCGCAGATGTGTGGAACTGCCCCTGGATCTACAGTTCGTCGCCACCGTCTTCTTTCTGCCTTCTGAGAGACCCTGAAAACCCTTGCCATGGACAAGTACCACGTTCTGGAGATGATTGGAGAAGGCTCTTTTGGCAGAGTGTATAAGGGCCGAAAAAAATATAGTGCTCAGGTAGTGAACAAAGATACCTTCTGAGTGGGATCCGGTGCTCCTGCTCCAGCAGAAACTTGGGACAGAAGGGTTACACAGTGTATATTTCTCGGCCCCGACTCCAGCATATTTCCTAGGATATTTAGACTCTGAAATTTGATTTTTTGGAGTCAGATCCCAGCCTTAGAACTAGGGACAAACTACCTAACCATTCCATGCTTCTGTTTCCCCAAACTGTACCATGGGGGATGATAGATGGGGTCTGAGCATTAAATGTGTTTCACACTTAATTACTTAGCACAATGCCTTACACCTACTAAACGACACAAACTGTCAGGGTTCTTTTTATTCCCAAAGAAAAGATAAACCACTTGCACTCTCTCCCTCCACTCACATTTCCTTCTCTTTTCCCTAAATCTCACCTTGAGTCCTTTGCTTAGGTCAGAACACCTGTCCCAGAATCCATCAGAGGGATCTACTTGGTAGTAACTGTTTCCCCCTGGTGATGGGTAGACAAAGCCAGAGTAAATCTGGGTACCCTGGGGGAAATCTGAGTACCCTGGGGGAAAGTCAAGGTGGGAGGTTAGCATGTGTTAGTATTCATACTAAGAGTTGGTCAAGCAGTATAAAAATCTTGCATTGTGGAGCTCTGAGATAAAACTTGGAATATTTGCATTGTGTGTGTGTGTTTGGGGGGGAAGGAGAATCAGTTTTTCAGTTTTATTGGGGTTACTTAAAGGAGTATAAGTGGGGAGTTACATACAGGAACAGAAATGACTCCAAGGCAACAGTATCACAAAGCCCACCCCAGCGTGTGCGATATCATGTGTGATAGCTCATGAAAGCTGAAAACCTGGAGCACACCGTACTTACAGGCAGCGTGCCAGGATGCAGAATGTCTCTTTGGGTCTGAGAGTCTCTTTGTGCTTCTCCATGGCATAGTTATGCCTTGATTCTCTGCTTTACCGCTGGCAGGTGGTGGCCTTGAAGTTCATCCCCA
Organism: Ondatra zibethicus; assembly: GCA_004026605.1. NCBI lineage: Eukaryota > Metazoa > Chordata > Mammalia > Rodentia > Cricetidae > Ondatra > Ondatra zibethicus. The sequence continues at coordinate 21,080 of PVIU01003422.1, read as the reverse complement.
AACTGGGGCGCTCAGAGAAGGAGCTGAGGAATCTGCAGCGAGAGATTGAAATCATGCGAGGTCTGTGGCACCCCAACATTGTGCATATGCTCGACAGCTTTGAGACTGACAAAGAGGTGTGTTTGGAGGGTGTCGGGTGGCCTCTCTCCAAGCCCAAGGGCCCCAGACGTTTGTTACCCTCAAAGCGCATGACTGTCCCATCAGCATCACACTGCCTTTTCCTCGCAGGTGGTGGTGGTGACAGACTATGCTGAGGGAGAACTCTTTCAGATTCTGGAAGATGATGGAAAACTTCCTGAAGACCAGGTATGCTTCCTGGCTCAACGTTCCTATGCTTCTTCACTCTCTGGGTGAAGAGCTAGGAGTGCAAGCTGAGGGTGTCAAGGTTCGTGTGTGTGTGTGTGTATCTGTATGTCTGTGTAATATATATAAAGGCATATTTGTGTATGTGCAAATATGTGTAGGCTTATGTGCCCATACCTGTGCATACATGCAGAGTCCAGAGGTTAGGGTCAATGTCTTCTTCATTTGTTTTCCATCTTTACTTTTTGATGTTAGAGCTCTCATTGACCTTCAGACTCTGGATTGGATCTCTGCCAACAGGCTCTAGGATATGCTTAGCCTCCTCCCCAACACCAGGGCTACAGACGTGTGACGTCATACCCAGCTTTTTTTTTCTCTAGAATTTTTATTTTTATTGCACTGTACATTTTTCTTTGCTCTGCTCCCCTCCTCCCTTTCCCCTTCTACCCTGTCCTGTGACCCCCACCCTCCCAGTTTGCTCAGGAGATCATCTTTTTCTCCTTCCTATGTAGATCCATGTATGTCTCTCTTAGGGTCCTCTTTGTTGTGTAAGTTCTCTGGGGTTGTGGCCTGTAGGCTGGTTTTTCTTTGCTTTATATCTAAAAGCCACTTACGAGTGATTACTTATTATATTTGTCTTTCTGGGTCTGGATTACCTCACTCAATGTGGTTTTTTTTTTAGATCCATCCATTTGCCCAAGATATTATTTTTTACTGCTGAGTGGTACTCCACTGTGTAAATGTACCACATTTTCTTTATTCATCCTTCAGTAGAGGGGCATCTAGGTTGTTTCCAGGTTCTGGTTATTACAAATAATGCTTTTATGAACATAGTTGAGCACATACATGTCTTGTGGTACGATTGAGCATCCTTTGGGTATATACCCAAAAGTGGCATTGCTGGGTCTGAGGTAGATTGTTTCCTAATTTTCTGAGAAATTGCCATACTGATTTCTAAAGTGGATATACCAGTTTGCACTCCCACCAGCAATGTAGGAGTGTTCCCCTTACCCCACATCCTCTCCAGCATAAGCTGTCATCAGTGTTTTTTATCTTGGCCATTATGACAGGTATAAGATGGAATCTCAGAGTTGTTTTGATTTGCATTTCTCTGATGTCTAAGAATAATACCCAGCTTTTAACATAGATGCTGAGAATCCAAATTCCCAAGTCCTAATGCGTATGCAATGGGCACTTCACCAGTTGAACCGTCTCTTCAACCCTGACAGTTCTTAAAAATTTTATTATATATTTTGTGTGTGTGTGTGTGTGTGTGTGATATGGGCATATACATGCAGACCAGAGCACATGTGGAGTGAGAGGGAAACTTGCAGGAGTCAGAGTCAATTCTCTTCTTTCACCATGTGTGTCCCAGGGATTGAATTCAGGTCATTAGGCTTGGCATCAAGTCCCTTTACCAACTGAGTCATCTCACCAGCCATTTTTGAAGACCCTTGAAAAGAGTACAAGACTCTAGATATATGTAGAGGCAATATAGTGTGAGAGTTAAATGTTGGAACACGGGAACCACAGTATCTGAGTACAAAGCTTGCCCCTCACTAGCTGGGTCTCCACGGACAAATAACTCTTACATCTTTGTATTTAGTTTCTTCTTCAGTAAAATGAAGTTAATAATAATATCTACCTTGTAAGGCTATTTGAGGATTAATGATTTCATTCATCAAGATGATAAATAACTGTTATTAATGTTGTAGGTACTGGTCACTGTTATTATTCCTTTAAGAAAGAAAGGCCAGTATTAGAGAGGGCAGTAAGAGGAGCATTGTGGTTGTACAGGATTCACCGGTAGGGCAAAGAGGCTGGCCATGGGATTTGGTTGAGGAGTATCCAACTACATTCATTCTAGGTGTTCCTTTTTACTCTCAACAAGTAGGTCCCCTCCAACCCCAGAAGTGCCATCACTGTTCTAAGTAGTCACTCTAAACTGGGGCTGTATAGCTCGGTAGAGTACTTGCCTCCCACGAAATCCTGGGTTGGATTCCCAGTACCACATAAAACTGGACTTGGTAGCACATATATGTAATCTCAGCCCTGGTGAGGTAGAGGCAAGAGAATCAGAAATTCAAGGCCATTCTCAGCTGAGTGGCAAATTCAAGGCCAGCCTTGGATACCTGAGACTCTTGTCTAAAACAAACAAAAAAGTAATCATCTTACTGTTTTGTCTTCCTTGTTTAAGTGACTGTTTATCTTAACTAAAGGGGTTTTACCCTATTTAAAACACTTAATATGGCCAGGCGGTGGTGGCACACGCCTTTAATCCCAGCACTTGTGAGGCAGAGGCAGGCAGATCTCTGTGAGTTTGAGACCAGCCTGGTCTACAGAGCTAGTTCCAGGACAGGCTCCAAAGCCACAGAGAAACCCTGTCTCGAAAAACCAAAAAATTAAAAAAATAAAACACTTAATATGCACACACAATTTCCTTCATGCCAGGTATCATTCTGAGCATTTCTTTACATGTTTTAACTTCATTAATCTATACAATAGTCGTGGGAGGTAGATGCTATATTATTGTCACCTTATAGATGATGACTCTGGGAAACACAAAATAATTTGTTCATGGTGATGAGGCCAATAAGAGAGATACAATAGATTTTCCTTGAACAAATAAAAGGATGAATTAAGGGGAACAAGAACCAAGGATGGTTTAGTGTAATGGGAGACTCTAGAAGGGAAGGGAAGGACAGAAAGTCAAATTAGCCTCAGTACTGCAAGCCCTTGGCTTGGCAGCTTCTTCCTCTGACCTTTCTTTCACTTGTCTGACCCCTAGGTTCAGGCCATCGCTGCCCAGCTGGTGTCTGCCCTGTACTATCTGCATTCCCACCGCATCCTACACCGGGATATGAAACCTCAGAACATTCTTCTTGCCAAGGGTGGTGGCATCAAGCTTTGTGACTTTGGGTAGGGTTTTCTGAGCTTCCGTCTGTGCTTCTCCTTCAGGGAGCCCTAGACTTCCCAAAGCCTCATGTTAGAACCAGAGCTGGAGATTGGGTCTTTGGAACTGGGCCAAAGGTGCTGTGTCTGCTTGGGTACATATGCTAACAGGTAGTAAATGGTCAGGTTTCATTTTCTTTTAAAAAATGTTCATACGAAGTTTATTTATTGTGCATATGGAGGTGTGGGCACACATATGCCATGTACTGGTTGTAGATATCAGAGGACAACTTGCAGGAGTCAGTTCCCTATTCCACCATATGAATCCTGGGGATGGAACTCAGGCCATCAGGCATAATGACAGGTGCCTTTATGACTGAGCCTTCAATCACATCAGCCCCTGTCCCTAGATATAATTTTCTGGCTGTGACTAGGTCAGGAAGACCTTTCTCATTTCACTCCTGTCATCTCCACAGGTTTGCCCGAGCTATGAGCACTAACACCATGGTGCTAACGTCCATCAAAGGCACACCACTCTATATGTCTCCAGAGCTGGTGGAGGAGCGACCATACGACCATACAGCAGACCTCTGGTCTGTAGGCTGCATCCTGTATGAGCTGGCTGTAGGCACGCCTCCCTTCTACACCACCAGCATCTTTCAACTGGTTAACCTCATTCTCAAGGACCCTGTGCGCTGGCCCTCTGCCATCAGTTCCTGCTTCAAGGTAATAGGAGATAAAGAGGGTGACTTTTTTTTTCTATTTTTCTTTCTCCATGATATTTATTGAGCTCTACATTTTTCTCTGCTCCCTTCCCTGCCTCTCCCCTCCCCCCTTCAGCCCTCCCCCAAGGTCCCCATGCTCCCAATTTACTCAGGAGATCTTGTCTTTTTATACTTTCTACTTCCCATGTAGATTATATCTATGTAAGTCTCTCTTAGTGTCCTCATTGTTGTCTAAGTTCTCTGGGATTGTGGTTTGTAGGCTGGCTTTCTTTACTTTATGTTTAAAAACCACCTATGAGTGAGTACATGTGATAATTGTCTTTCTGTGTCTGGGTTACCTCACTCAAAATAATGTTTTCTAACTCCATCCATTTTCCTGCAAAATTCAAGCTGTCATTATTTTTTTCTGCTGTGTAGTATTCCATTCTGTAAATGTACCACATTTTTTAATCCATTCTTCGATCGAGGGACATTTAGGTTGTTTCCAGGTTCTGGCTATGACAAGCAAAGCTGCTATGAACGTAGCTGAGCACATGTCCTTGTGGCACGATTGAGCATCCTTTGGATATATACCCAAAGGTGGTATTATTGGGTCTTGAGGAAGGTTGTTTCCTAATTTTCTTTTTTTGGGGGTGGGGGGTTGAGACAGGGTTTCTTTTATATCAGAAACCTGCCTTCCTCTATCTCTGCCCCTTTCCCAAAATCTGTGCAGGCAGGCTATGTTCTATCACAGTAGGAAGTAATGTCAGAGCACCAGGAAGGAAGAGCTGCTGGGCCCTATGTGCCCCCAGCGCTGCTGATCCACTATCAGAGGCAGTGCAGGGTGCAGTTTAGCTGCTCCCCATGCTGTTGTCAGTGCTCCTCAGTTATTAGAGGGGCTGGTGGTTAGGGGTGAGTGACAGGAAGTGGCACCTCCTCATTGTAGCTATGTCCCAGCAGGTTGGTGGGGAGAGAAGAGGAGTTTGTTGTACTCATTTCTTATCTAGGGCAAGGCTATGGGCCTCAGTGGAATTCAAATACAGTCTTCTTCCAGAATAAAATCTCATTGCAGGTTCCCTTTGGCTTACTGAAAGTGGAAGGGAGACACAGTTTCCCCTAACTTACATAGTTGGGGATGCTCAAATAATTCTCAAAAAAGTTAAAGGAGCTTTAAATCAGGGTTGTATCCCTAGAATCTTCCTTCTTCCTTAGGTAGATTTGCAGGAACCTTCAGCAACACCTATAGTTATACAAGTCACCACATTTTAGAACAGTGCTCATAGCCTATTAGTAGCTTCTTAATATCATTCTTTCTTTTTTTTTTTAAAGATTTATTTATTTATTATGCATACAATGTTCTGTTAACATATACACACCAGAAGAGGGCACCAGATCTCATTATAGATGGTTGTGAGCCACCATGTGGTTGCTGGGAATTGAACTCAGGACCTCTGGAAGAGCAGCCGGTGCTCTTAACCTCTGAGCCATCTCTCCAGCCCAAGATCATTCTTTCTTAAAGGATTTATTTTTATTTAAGTGTGTATGTGTTAGTGCAAGTTCCCTCGGAGGCTAGATGTGTCAGATCTCCTGGAGCTAGAGTTACAGGCAGTTGTGAGCTCTTGATAAGGCTGCTCGGAACCAAACTCATGTCCTTTGGAAGTGCTTTTAACCACTGAGCTATCTCTCCAGTGCCTACCTTCTGTTCTTGTTGCAGGCCTATTTAAGGGTTTTTTTCTTAACAGATATACCCCTTCTGTCCCTCCCCCATCTGAAAATTCACTGAAATTTTTTCTGTTTTTGAGTGTTCCCAAACACATCCTTGAACCATTGCTTGTTTGTATATGTGTTTAATCATGGATGCATCAATTCATCTCTATCTACAAACAACCTGTGACTATGAATGTTTGCTTTCTGAAGATGACTGTGGAAGTGACATTTCTCTTCCAGATTTTCCTCCCTACTCCTCAAAGTTGGTGGCATGGAGATTTGTTTGTAGTCAGAGGCCACTTGTTTGTTTCCGGGTCGCCCAGACCCGAAATAACCACACAGAAACTGTATTATTACAATAGTGCTTGGCCTATTAGCGTATGCATATTTCTAGCTAGTCCTTATATCTTAAATCAATCCATCTCTATTAATCTGTGCATTGCCACGTGATTGTAGCCTACTGTAGCCATCCGGTGTCTGGCGTCTGTCTCCTGTGGCTGCTACATGGCTTCTCCTTGACTTTGCCTTCTTTTTCCCAGCGTTCAATTTAGTTGTGTCCCGTCCAGTGTCTCCCCCGCCCCCCAAGATGAAGGCAGTGGTCTGGTTTGGATCCTAAGGGATGAGTTGTTAAGAGTGTGTTTGAGCTGCTGTAAGAACAGATGCAGCGCTGGGCAGTGTGGCGCACGCCTTTAATCCCAGCACACGGGAGGCAGAGGCAGGCAGATCTCTGTGAGTTCGAGGCCAGCCTGGTCTACAAGAGCTAGTTCCAGGATGGGCTCCAAAGCTACAGAGAAACCCTGTCTCAAAAAAAAAAAAGAACAGATGCAGGAAGCGGCTTGCCAGCACTGCTGAGTGTTTAGGGAGAGCCTGGAGGGAAGGGCAGGAAGGGCTGATGAAGTTTTGTTTCTCTTCATAGAACTTCCTGCAAGGGCTACTCACCAAAGACCCCCGGCAGCGCCTGTCGTGGCCAGACCTCTTGCATCACCCCTTTATTGCTGGCCGTGTCACCAGTGAGTCACCAGGGTTCCCAGGTTCCCAGGGCTCTGGCCTTTCATAGCATCTTCTCCAGTCTTCCTCCTTCCTCACTGTCTGGATGCCACACACCTTCCTCCCCCACCTTGGACTTCTTCCTCCTGTAGCCTAGCTTTTACCACTCCTGCTTTTTGTTTGTCAAAATGGCCTCTTTCCACAGGGGCCTAGAGACACTGAAGTTGTCCCTAGTCAAGAGGACATGGTGGCCACAGCCCTAGAATAATCATGTCCTCTCCTCTTCCCCCTCTGCAGTAATAACTGAACCAGCAGGTGCAGATTTGGGCACCCCCTTTACTAGTCGTCTGCCTCCAGAACTTCAGGTCCTAAAGGATGAACAGGCCCACCGACTGGCACCCAAGGGTAGCCAGTCTCGCATCCTGCACCAGGCCTGTAAATGTGTGGCTGAAGAAACCAAGCAGAAGGTGTGTGAGTCAGAGGAAAAGGTGACAGACAGGCTAGTGACTTGGGGGAGCTGTAGGAAGAGGTGACTTTCAGAGAATTGGCAAAAGACTATGCATAAGACCGACACTGCACAAATAGTTCTCTTGTCTCCTACCCACCTCTCATAGAAAGAACAGGATGCAGGACCTGCCCTTGAACAAGAGGATAGGCCCAGCAAGGTGACAGCTAGCACAGCTCCTGTGCCTGGACTAAAGGCTCCTCCTCGGGAACCAAGCCTCTTGGCTAGTATATTGGACTCAGAAATGAAGAGCAACTGGGAAGACTGGGGGGCTGGAGAAGCACCCCCTATGCCTCGGCGAGAAGGGTAAAGCGGTTTGTGTGTGTCGGGGAGGGAGACAGTTATCAGTAGAACTCTGGCTACAATCAAAGCAAACATAAAATGGCTCTGTCACTAGCCATTGCCCAAACATAGATAGGGCTTTAGGAGTGAGAGTCCTAGGTTCTTGGGTTCTAATTCTTTGTAGTTTACTTTTTTCTTTTCTTTTTATTTTATATGTGTGGGTGTTTTGCCTGTATGTATGTCTGTGTATCATATGTGTACAGTGGCTTCAAAGGCCAAACAAGGGCATTGGATCCCCTGGGAATGGAGTTATAGACAACTGTGAGCTACTGTGTGGGTGCTGAGACTCAAACCTGAACCTTCTGGAAGAGTAGCCTGTGCTCTTAACCACTGAACCATCTCTCCAGCCCTCTAATTCTTTCTTAGTTCATCAGGAAACTTGAGGATTTTGTCTTCTTGTCTCAGTTGTACTTTCAAATGACAAGGGCCATTTCTGTCTGAAAGGGAAAATAATTGGAGTGGAAAGTCATGGGTGAAAAATCAAAGTCTAGGGGGCTGGAGAGATGGCTCAGTGGTTAAGAGCACTGGCTGCTCTTTCAGAGGTCCTGAGTTTGATTCCCAGCAACCACATGGTGGCTCACAACCATCTGTAATGAGATCTGGCACCCTCTTCTGGCGTGTGAGCATACATGGAGGTAGAATGTTGTATACATAATAAATAAATAAATCTTTAAAAAAAAAAGAAAAATCAAAGTCTACTTGAGAGTAAGAGCTAGCTGGGAGGGCGGTCAAGAACCTGTGTGTGGATGTTAACACTTACTGAACTTACCACATCCCATAATCTACTTGTTTGACTGGTTCTCCTAGGCAATGAACCTTAAGCCTCACAGGTCTGGAAGTCATCTTACTCCCAGCTTTGCTTTGGCAGGGAAAACCACATCACCTTGGAGTGTGAGCAAGCGTTCCCAGAGCTGAGGCCAGAGACGACGGGCCAGCAGAGCACTGATGTAATGGATCTAGAGAATGAGGTGAGACATTAGATGAGTGCTTTTCTAGAACAATATGTGCTATAAATACAAGCTCCCTTAAGCTTTGTTATAGGTTTGTAGATTTTAATTACATATTATGTGAACATTTAATTCTCAAAAATTAGAATACAGAGATAAAATTAAGGTTCTAAGGTAGATGTTAGCACATTCCCTATTTTCAGTATTTTGGGAGGTTGAGGGGGAGAGAATCTCTTGAGCCCAGGAGTATCTAGCTAGCCTGGGCTACATAATGGAACTTTATCTAAACAAACCCAAAACAACAACAAAAATCATAAATAAAAAATAAAAATGAAGGTCTCTGTTGAACCTTGCCTCACTTCTAGAGATGGCTGCCATTACTAATCTGCCTGCTTTCAGACTTTCTGAACTTCACATATAATTATATGTACAGTTTGGCTATTTCTGCATTATTGGATTTATCTGTTTATTGCCCTGCATTGTGCTTCTTTTACCATATGATCTAATATGTAGGACTTGTTTCTACATCAGAGCATGTATTTCTTCCTTAACCTTTTGTGTCTGTTTTAGGGTTCTAATTTTTTTTAAAGATTTATTTATTATGCATAGTGTTCTTTCTGTCTGTATGCTTGCTGGCCAGAAGAGGGCACCAGATCTCATTATAGATGGCTGTGAGCCACCATGTGGTTGCTGGGAATTGAACTCAGGACCTTTGGAAGAGCAGTCAGTGCTCTTAACCACTGAGCCATCTCTCCAGCCCCTAGGGTTTTAATTTTTAAATTTTGCAATAATTTCAACTTGAATAATCATGGGGCTGGAGAGGTGAGCTCAGCAGTTATGAGCACTTGTTTTGGGAGGCAGAGGCAGGCAGAGCTCTGTGAGTTCGAGGCCAGCCTAGACTACAAAGCGAGCTATACACACAGCACTAGTTCTGGCAGAAGCCCTTGGTTTGATTTATACTACCCATGTGGTGACTTACATTCATCCACAATTCCTGTTCCAAGAGATCCAGTATTCTCTTCTGACATCCTCAGACATCAGGCATGCACATCGTGCAAATCACCAGAATACATAGAATTCCTTTATTCCCTTACCCTTATCTCTGTCTATTTTGTGCTGCCTAAACAGATTCTAGAGACTGGGTCATTTGTAATGAACAGAAATTTATTTCTCAAAGTTCTGAGGCTGGGAAGTCTGAAGTGAACATGTTGGCAGGCTCAATCTCTATGCTTCTAAGATGGTCCCTTGAGTACCATCTCCTTTGTAGGCAGAAGAATGTTATGCTTCCATGTTGCAGAAACTCGAGAGTCAGGGTCTCACTGTGTAGCCCAGGCTGGCCTTGAATTCACAGTCCTCGTACTTCAGCCTCGAGAATGCTGGGTTTATGGGTGTGAGCCTCAAGGCCTAGCTCTAGAAACCATTTAAAAAAATTTAGTGTATTTTTTTTTGTTTTGTTTTGTTTTTTTGTTTTTCGAGACAGGGTTTCACTGTAGTTTTAGAACCTGTCCTGGAACTAGCTCCTGTAGACCAGGCTGGCCTTGAACTCACAGAGATCTGCCTACCTCTGCCTCCCAAATGCTGGGATTAAAGGTGTGCACCACCACCGCCCATGCTTATGCCCATGCTTGGCCTGTATGTTTGTCTGTGCACCAGGTTCATGCTTGGTGCCTATGGAGGCCACAAGAGGGCATTATTGGATCCCCTGGAACTGGAGTTAAGATAGTTCTGAAGCACCATGCTGGGAATCAAACCCAGGTCCTCTGGAAAGTATCCAGCACTGAGCAATTGAGTCTCTGGAAATCATTTTTATGGCAGCCTTAATCAGTTTGTGGTATTGAAGCTCATAGCCTAAAACAAAACAAAGCACTCCCATTAGTCTCCACCTCCCAGCACTGTTTCCTTGAAAATTAAGTCACCAGTACAGAATAGTTCAGAGAAGACAAAAACACTCAAACTATGGTCTTCCCTGTACTCAAATTCACTTGTCACAATTTTGCTACATTTGCTGTATGAGTCTCCATGAATAGATGGACATACTGTCTTTTTAAATCAGTTTGAGGCAATTTGCAGACCTGTCCCTCTACCTCAAAATATTTGGTGAATATTTCCTACGAATAAAGTCATTCCCTTGCACTATCATAGTCAGAAGTTTCAAGTTGAATCAGGTGTAGCACACACCTTTAATCCCAGCAGTTGGGCGGCAGAGGCAGATGGGTCTCTGTGAGTTGCAGGCCAGTTTAATCTACATAGAGAATTCCAGGACAGCCTGGACTATATAGAGAAACCCTGTATCAAAAACAAAAATATTAAAAAATAAAAAAGAAAAAAAAGAACTTTCACACCGGTACTGTACTGTGATCGTAACAAAGGTGAATACACTCACACTCTGCCAACCGCTCCTGTGATGAACTTTATTTAAGTCCCCCGGCTGGGGAAGGGGCAGGGGTGACTAGGCTGCTCTTTCAAGAGACTGGCATTTGGCTCCCAGAACCCACATGTTGACTTAGAACCATCTGTTTCTAATCTGGGGTTACTCCTCTTGACCTCTCTCACTCCAAATGCCCAGGAGCCAGACAGCGATGATGAGTGGCAGTGCTTACTAGAGGCCACTGAGCCTGTGCCGGCCCAGCTGAGGGCCCCCCTCACTCTGCTGTGTAATCCTGACTTCTGCCAGCGCATCCAGAGTCAGCTGCGTGGGACTGGAGAGCAGGTAACAAGCTGAAGGTTCTGTGAAAGAGGTTGGGACAGTCTTCAGAAATGACGTCACCACCTTAAGGAGACAGAGAGGCTGTCTAACAGAGGTTTCTCTCATGCCTGCCAGTTCCCAACCACTCACAGGCTTAATATTACTTATAAATGTTTGGCTGATGGCCCAGGCTTATTACTAGCTAGCTCTTACATTTAAATTAACCCATTTCTATTAATCTATGTATTGCCACATAGCCTGGTGTTACCTCATTTTCTACATGTCTTGTTTCCTATGTGCCTGGCTGGTGTCTCCCAGATTCCACCCTTATTTATTTATTTATTTATTTGTATTTTGTGTATGAGTGCTCACATGTATGCCTGCTCGCCAGAAGAGGGTATCAGATCCTATTGCAGATGGTCTTGAGCCACCATGTGGGTGCTGGGAATTGAACTCAGAACCTCTGGAAGAGCAGCCAGTGCTCTTAACCACTGAGCCATCTCTCCAGCCCCCACCCTTCTTCTCCTGTATCTCTGCTTTGATTTTCTGCATGGCTCTATCCTGCTTTGCCATAGGCTAAAACAGCTTTATTTATCAATCAGTGAGAATAACACATATTCACAGCATACAGAAAGACATCCTACAAGAGTCCTGGAACTCAGAGATCAGCCTGCCTGTGCCTCCTGAGTACTGGGATTAAAGGTGTGGGGCCTGGGACACCATGGCCTGGCCTTGAAGATTTTCTAAACGTTCCATAGCTTTTTTTTTTTTTTTTTTTGGTTTTTTTGAGACAGGGTTTCTCTGTAGCTTTGGGGCCTGTCCTGGAACTAGCTCTTGTAGACCAGACTGGCCTCGAACTCACAGAGATACACCTGTCTCTGCCACCCGAGTGCTGGGATTAAAGGCGTGCACCACTGCTGCCCGGCTCATAATTTTAGCTTTTACGTTAAGATCTCTGACCCCGGGCTGGAGAGATGGCTCAGACGTTAAGAAAACTGACTACTGTTCTGGAGGTCCTGAGTTCAATTCCCAGCAACCACATGATGGCTCACATCCATCTATAATGAGATCTGGTGCCCAGAACACTATATACATAATAAATAAATTTTAAATAAAAAAAAGATCTCTGAACCATTTTGAGTTAATGTTTGTACATGAAGTAAATTATCTCTTTGTGTGTTCTTGAAAAAAATTCTTTTCCCACCGAATTATATTGGTACCTTGCTCTCATTTTCTGGATCTAACAATTGTCATCCTACTATTGGACCCTGCCTTCCTTTTTTCCTTTCCTTCCTTCCTTTTTTTTTTTTTTTTTTTTGAGACAGGGCTTCTCTGTGTAAAACCCCCGACTTCCCTGGAACTATCTCTGTAGACCAGGCTGTCCTCAAACTCACAGAGAGCCACCTGTCTTTGCTTCCCGAGTGCTGGGATGAAATGCATTTGCCTCCATGCCCGGCTATTGGAGCATTTCTAATGTGAGAAAGCGTGCTAAAATCTGTTTCTAACCTGGGAGGCTAGGCAGATGGTTTCTTTTCTTTATTCTCCATCTTTCCCCCTTTTTTTGAGACAGGGTCTCTCTACCATGCTAGCTTTGAATTCACAAGAGATCTCTCTGCTCTGCCCCTGCCCCCATTTACTCCCCCCACCCGCCTCTACCCCGTCTTGGTTAAAGGTGATGCAGGTGGTTTCTTGAACCCAAAGGATTGAAACCATGAAACCAGCCTAGGCAACATAAAATGGGACCTCTGTTTAAAAAAATTGATCAGTTATTATGAATGAATTTGGGGGCACATGCTATGGTGCATGAGTACAGCTCAGAGGAAGCTTTGTGGACCCAGTTCTGTATTCTACCTGTATTCAGATCTGGGCTCTGATCAAACTCAGATCATCAGACTTCTGCAGCAAGCACTTTACCTGCTGAGCCATCTCACCAGCCTAGCCTCTGTCCCTCAGAAAACGAAGGTTTTGGCTTCTGAGATAAGATTTCTGATTTGTGGATCAGAATTCACAAAGACCTAGCTTTTGATCTTTGATAGGGCCCTGATCTATATAGATGGATCAGTTCTCTGTCTTTAAGATGAACAGTTCTCTTTACTACATACTGTGAGATGGGAGAGTAAATGCCAAATTGAGAACAGCAAACTGTGAGGCATTTGGTATCAGTGTTATTCTTTTGAAGAATAACCATGTAAATGTATGGTGCTTTCCTTAGAGGTCAGGCTGCATACGGATACATGTTGGGCTAAAGTTGGCACGAGAAATGTTGGCAGTCCTTGATCTAGAGCTGAATGATGTCTTGCTTCACTGGAGTTAAATGACATCGTTTCATATCTGTTGTTTTTATTTATCAGAAGACTGTGTGTGTGGTGTTCTTGCTGCTGTTGTTGTTATTAAGGTGAAGGGCTATCAAAGGGAGGAAATTAACAACAATGGTACTGGGCTTGGTGGACAGATCTTGAGGTCCCCTGCCCCTTGGTCACTGATGTTCTATGTCAGGTGACCTTCCATAGTTATTTCTCTGGTGCAGTTCCCCTGTGTTTCTGTGCTTCTTCCCTGGCTTTTCAACTCCTCCATGTAGGAAAGCAGACATTGGTCTACTCTGCTACCTCCTTGGAGCTGTTCGGTACTTGTGATTCTTCTTCCTTTACTTATAATTATACCAATTGCTGTCTCTTTTTCTCATGTCCCTCAGATCCTGAAAGGCATCCTAAAGGGTGCTTCCCAACTGCTTCCTGCGCTCCGTGTCCTGAGCAGTCTCCTGTCCAGCTGCAGCGACTCTGTGCTTTTGTATTCCTTCTGCCAGGAGGCAGGACTGCCTGGGCTGCCCCTTAGCCTCCTTCGGCACAGCCAGCAGAGCAGCAGTATCCAGCAGGTACACAGCCCAGCAGCTCTGAAGACAAGAGCTGGTCCTTTTCTTTACTTTCTTCTGGAGCTGCCATCTGTCTGACCTGACTGCCTCTTCTTTTCTAGCATTCTTTGTCTAATTACCAGACCATCACTTGCAAATTCTGATACCTTCTGGGTCTAAACAAGTAGTATCAGTCAGTGAAGAAGGCGAGGTTGGCATACAGCTGTCTAAGCAGTAGGGAGCATATTAGCCATCCCAACCCTGAATGGGGCATCTTCTCAACTCCAGCCCGTTGTTGTCATGTGAAAGTTTAAGCCAGTGTACCTAATCTGTTTTCTAAGAGAAGATAAAAATCAGAGTTTTTTTTTAAATGGGTAATTTCCCGATATTGAGAAGAGTTGCTACAGAGGGTTGAACTTCTGCTTTGTTACCTTGTTTTCTTTTTTTTTTTTTTTCCTTTTGGCTTTTCAAGACAGGGTTTCACTGTAGTTTTAGAGCCTGGCCTGGAACTAGCTGTTGTAGACCAGGCTGGCCTCAAACTCAGAGATCCACCTGCCTCTGCCTCCTGAGTGCTGGGATTAAAGGCTTGCGCCACCTCCACCCGGCTGTTATCTTGTTTTCAAAGCAGGTCATTGATGTTCAGAGATTGGTCCCTGCAGTCACTGCCGATGGCTACATGATAGGTAGGAGAGCTAAGATCAAGACTCAGTGTGTCTGGGGCCAAACCTCTACTTCCTGCATTGGGTCCTGACATAGTTGAGCTCAGAGAACAGCACCCCCACCCCCCCTCCCCCAGATGATGCAGGTATGGTAGGCAGCCCTTAGGATGCTGCCCTCTGCTGCTAAGTATTGAACTCAGATAAATATAAGGAACTTAAAAGGATAGTTTTGTGGGAAGTAGCCCCTCCTCCACTCCAACATGCAGCTCAAGTCAAGTGGCATCTCCAGATGGTCTGCGACTCTTTGACAACGCTTGACTTTCTCCGTCCCTGTCTCTCCACCTGGCCAGCTTGACTGGCGCTCTGCATGCCTTTGCTGCTGCTTTTCTGCCTCTGGTCTTCATTCCTCACGCTGCCCTTTTGCTCCTTTCTTCACAGCAACCTTGGTATGGGGCCTTCTTACGGGACCTGGTGGCTGTGGTTCAGGCCTACTTTTCATGTGCCTTCAATCTGGAGCGGAGCCAGACAGGTGACAGGTGGGGGGAAAAGACGCTTCTGCCCTACTGGCCAGGGTGGCAGTGTGGCTTCAGTTTCTATTCAATTTCTTCCACTCCTCATTAGGAGGAGACCAAGTGAGAAGTGGTGCTGTGTGACAGGGTTAGAGATGAGCTGACTAGCCTTCAGAATTTAGCGGATCCTCATAAGGACCACTTCCAGCTTTGCCCCAAGACATATTCTTTTTTTTTTTTTTTTTTTTTTTTTTGGTTTCTTGAGACAGGGTTTCTCTGTGTAGCTTTGGAGCTGTCCTGAAACTCGCTGTGTAGACCAGGGTGACCTGTGTAGACAGGGTGATCCACCTGTCTCTGCCTCCCAAGTGCTGGGATTAAAGGCGTGTGCCACCACTGCCCAGCAACAGTCAGATTCTAAGAGTGAGCAATCACCCAGCACAGTTGGTCCTCAATGGAAGGACAAAAGTGAAAACAGCTGAGAAGGGTCTTGAACAGTGTTTGTGAGATCTCCCCTTCCCTCCCCCTCATCCTCTGTCTGTGTGTCTGTTAACAGAGTTGAAAGGAGGAACATTCTGATGTGTTCCTTGGCAAAGATCGCCTAGGTTTCCAGAACTGACCCATTTGTCAAGCCATATCTAGGCTTTTAGTGGGAGGATGGAAAGATAGCATGGGTTCATTCTTCCCCAGCCTGCAGGTGTTTCAGGAGGCTGCCACTCTCTTTTTGGACATGTTGGGGAAGCTGCTGGCTCAATCAGATGACTCCGAGCAGGCATTTCGAAGGGACAGCCTTATGGTAATCTCCTCCCACTTCCAAATTTCTGTCCTTATCGTCTTTTCCTGTGTTTCTCCCAGCACCTTTCTTATGATTGTATCAATTTAACAAATGTTGAATTCTCACTGTGTGCCACATGGATAACAGAGTCTCCACCTTGAAGAGACTAAAGATAGTCAAGTAGGACCTGTTGCAGTGGCACATGCCTTTGCTTAGTCCTAGCACTCAGGAGGCAGAAGCAGGTGGATTATTTACTTTGAGGCTAGCTACATAGTGAGTTCCAGGACAGCCAGAGCTACATAGAGAAATCCTGTCTCAAAAAAAGAGCCAAGTAGGAAAAGTGAAGTTCATTAGAACTTTGTACATGGTGCAGAGGAACCACTAAAGAAGATGCCATTAGCTCTGCATGGAGAATCCTCAAAGAAATTGTGAAGACTGAAGTCATGTGTGCTTTTCAAGAACATATAGCAGCAGCCAGGTAGTATTGGTGTTTGCCTTTAATCCTGGCACTTGGAGGCAGAGGCAGGAGGATCTCTGTGAGTTTGAGGTCAGCCTGGTCTACAGAGTGAGATCCAGGGCAGACAGGGCTACACAACACAGTAAAACCCTGTCTCAAACAAAAAATATGAATAAATAAATAATAAATGCATAGCAGCTTGCCAGCTTGGGTGGAGCAGGGAAGGTGATAGGCCACTTAGATAGAAAGAACACTATATCTAAAATCCAGAGGCATTGAGTAGTTTGGCATATATCAGAGGCCATAAATATAAGCATCTTAAATAAATAGATAGATAATAAATAAATAATTGAAAAGCCAGGCATAGTGGTACACACCTTTAATCTCAGCACGGGGGGAAGCAGAGACAGCTCTGAGTTCAGAGCCAGCCTGGTCTACATACAGACATCCAGGGCTACCTAGTGAGACCCTGTTTTGAAAACAGAACAAACAAAAAGCAACAAAAAAGGACAAAGCATCTTGCAGACCAGCTAGTATTCTCCAGCCTTGTTTATGCTAAAGACTCATGAGCTCCTCAAATCTTCTTCCTTAGACCCTGAGCTAAGGACAGGAGAGTGGAGGATTGAGTGAGAGACAGCCATGTTGTCACTGGTCAGGGAGGACACAGACACTTATGTCCAAAGAAAACGATTGTATGGTTGTTGTTGAAACTAGCCATTGGGAACATAGCTGTGGGATAATTTCCCACCTCCAGTTAGCAGCTCATTCACACGTCTGTTGCCTGAGAGTCTAGTTTCATCTTCTTCCTTTCAGGTCAGAAAGCTTTGGATAGCTAGACTAAATTCTGGCCAGCAGTTAGTTGCCGGCATTACCGGCCAACACCTGTCATGTTATTGAGTAATGAGCGCAATGAGGAGTTTGGAATAATTGTTCCTCCTCCTGAATTTCTGAATTATTATACCTTTGTTCCACATTTTCAGAAACGTCATCTAGGGAGATGCTGACGAGAAAATAGAAGGGTTAATTGGACAGATGTAAGAGTGTGTGCAAGGGAGCCGGGTGGTGGTGGAGCACGTCTTTAATCCCAGCACTCAGGAGGCAGAGGCAGGCAGATCTCTGTGAGTTCAAGGCCAACCTGGTCTACAAGAGCTAGTTCCAGGACAGGCTCCAAAGCTACAGAGAAACCCTGTCTCAAAAAACCAAAAAAAAAAAAAAGTGTGTGTGCAAGAGGTTGAATCCCAGTACACAGAGAAAAAGAGAGAGAAAGGGAGAGAGTGGCGGTGTGAGGGGAAAGGAGAAAGGGAAGAATTCACCCCCAATTCCTCCTCTGTCAACCAGGAAGACTGTGGGTGCATTTTCTTTTCCCTGGGAAGAATTCTTAGGCTAGACTACTGTCTCCTGGGCTCTTAACCCCTTTCCCGGGTTCCTGGGGTATTTCCTGGTTCTCACTAAAGCCCATTCAGGTTTCTGATACCCTGATATCTCCACTCTTCTCCCCTTCA
The DNA here is from genome assembly GCA_004026605.1 of Ondatra zibethicus. NCBI lineage: Eukaryota > Metazoa > Chordata > Mammalia > Rodentia > Cricetidae > Ondatra > Ondatra zibethicus. Next base: position 3,260 of record PVIU01003422.1, on the reverse strand, counting down.
GTGCTTTGCTGTCCTGTGTGAAGCTGTGGACGGGAACAGCCGGGCCATCTCCAATGCCTTTTACTCCAGTCTGTTGACCACACAGCGCGCTGTATTGGATGGGCTCCTTCATGGCCTAACAGTTCCACAGCTTCTTTTCCACATGCCGCCAGGTGATCCGACCTTCTTGTTCCGTACATAGGTCAGCCTATGTCCTTCCTACTTCCATCATCTAGAATGGAGCCTGCCTGGAACTTGGCAGGTGCTCAAAAAATGTAAATGGGCTTGGGGACGTAGCTCATTTGGTAGAGCGCTTGCCTAGCATGAAGACCTGGCCTTGACGGCACATGCTTGTAATCCTAGCACTCTGGAGGCAAAGGCAGGAGGATCAAGTTCAAAGTTATCTTCAGCTTCATAGTTTAAGGCTTGACTGGGACATAATGAGTCCCTGCCTCAAAAAGCCAAAAAGCAAAGCAAGACAAAACAAAAAATCCTAAAAGGTTGACTTGGTGAGCCTGTGAGAAACAACCAGACCTTACCAGTATGCCTTCCCATTCTCCATAGGAGCCCCACAAGTGAGCCAGCCACTGCGGGAGCAGTGTGAAGATATACCCGGAGCCATTTCTTCTGCCCTGGCAGCCATGTGTACTGCTCCTGTGGGGCTGCCAAGTTGTTGGGATGCCAAGGAGCAGGTCTGAGATCCAAATTCTTGCTTTCTTCTCTGCAACTTGGGAACCAGGGAGTCTGGCCATACTTGCTGCTGAGAAACAGAAAAAAAAAAATAAGCTTTGGGCTTCTCCTTGCTCAGGATTTCCAAAAACAGACACTCTCCTGTTGGTCTGGGCCATAGATGACTAGAATTCAAGAGAGGTGACCCAGACCCAGAAAGACAAATATCACATGTACTCACTCATAAGCGGCTTCTAGACGCAAAGCAGAGAAAACCCAGCCTACAATTCACAATCCCAGAGAACCCAGACAACAAAGAGGACCCTAAGAGAGACAGACATGGATCTAATCTACATGGGAAGTAGAAAAAGACAAGATCTCCTGAGTAAATTGGGAGCCTGGAGACCATGGGAGAGGGTAGAATGGGAGGAGAGAGGAAGGAAAGGGAGTGGAGAAAAATAAAGCTCAATAAAAACAATAAAATAATAATAATAAAATGACTAGAATTCCATATGTTGGCTACCTGGCTCAGCAGTAACTGCCCAGGTGATAGGGCAGCCAATTGGAAGTCATTATGTTTCTCCAGGGTCAAGGGTCACACAGATTGAGCTTCCCTACCTTGTTACTTACTAGCACTTCCCGTTAGGCCTACATTAAGGCCAAACTCGGGTAGGATTCAGTTCTCCACTGGCCATGGAGACTGGGCATAGAATGGGGCCTGAGGTTTCTAGTGAACCTAAGAGGGGCCAGCAAGAGTCTGAGATTTCTGGCCAATTGAAGATGTGCAAGGAATGAAGGTAGAATAAGGGAGATGGGAGAGAGCCGAGTTTGTCTCCATAGGTCTCATGGCATTTGGCCAATCAGCTGACTGAGGACAGCAGCCAACTGAGGCCAGCCCTTGTCTCTGGTTTGCGGCATCATATCCTATGCCTCCACCTTCTCAAGGTACTTCCTTCCCACGGCCCTCAATACCTGGAATTTCTTTTAACTCCCAGGAAAAGGAGGGAGGGGAGGAAAGAGGAAGGGAGGGAAGGAGAGAGAGAGAAAAGAGGTTATCTGTAGCCGATGGTGATGCTGACCTTTAATCCCAGCACTCAGGAGGCAGGGGGAGGCTGATCTCAGAGTCAGAGGCCAGCCTGCCAGCCTGGTCTACATAGTGAGTTCTGAATCAGCCAGAACTCTAGAGGAGAAAAGTTCCGTGAGGAGGGGGGTTGAGAAGAACATCACATGATGGCACCCAGGAGGCAGAGAGAAAGGATAGGTATGGTGCAGCGGCATCTGGTTTTTCTTTCCCTTTCATTCCGTCCAGGCCCCAGCCTGTGGGATGCTGCCATATGCACATTCAGGATGGGTTTTCCACGCGTTGGAAAGGCCCTCACAGAAACACCCTTCTTACTCCAGTCATACTGACTGTCAAAATTGTCACAGCCCCCATGTGTGGACACCAGCTCTACTGAGAGGCTGGCCTGCTTTTCAGCCGAGCCTTCCACTGTAGGACCACAGGGCTGTTCTGTCGACTGACAGGCTCCTTCCAACTTCCCTAGGTTCTCTACTCCTGCTGCTATATCAGTGAGCGTCTGTGCCATATTCTGGCACAAGAGCCCCTGGCCTTGGAGTCACTGTTGATGCTGGTCCAGGGCAAGGTAAGCCAGCGATACCGACATGGCTGGGTAGCTCATGGTGCTCCATCTCTCCCAGAAGTTGTTCTGATAGCTCAGGTTTCCTTTGTAGGTACAAGTAGCAGATTGGGAAGAGTCCACTGAGGTGGCACTCTATCTCCTGTCCCTTCTGGTGTTTCGGCTTGAAGATCTGCCTTCTGGGTGAGTCATAAAGTCAGGTCTCTCCACTAAAGCCTCCTTCCCTCGGAGCTCTCCCTGACATGTAGGGAATGGCGCCCTCTAGCGTCTCCTAGAGGGGCTGAGACACAGAGAACAAAGAACAGGCCTAGAGTCTCATCACCTCTGGGCCTTGAGGGTAGATGCAGCGTGGGTGGAGAGTGCAGTACAAGGGCGCGGGAGGGACGCTGACCAGCCTGTTGTAAACCTCCATGGTCTCTCTCTATTCCAGGATGGAGAAGCTAGGCAGTGAGGTCGCTGCTCTCTTTACCCACTCACACGTCGTCTCTCTCGTGGTGAGTTTTCACCTTTCTCCCCTCTCTTTTCACCCCTTCCTCTGACCCCCTTGGGAGCAGATGGCCATTGTCCTATTTGCAGCTGTTTCTGCAAGCATCTGTCATGTCCATTCGGATTCAGACGGCCTCTTTTTCCTCTACCCTCCCCACAGAATGCAGCAGCCTGTCTCTTAGGACAGCTTGGTCAGCAGGGCGTGACCTTTGACCTCCAGCCCCAGGAATGGATGGCAGCAACTGCACACGCCTTGTCTGCCCCTGCAGAGGTGAGGTACTGGGGAGGTCCAGACATGTCTCCTCTGAGTGCAACACCAGAACAGCCCTCCTGGGGAAAGACCAGATCCAGGAAGCCTGAAGGAAACTACGGAATGGGAGAGGAGCTGAGAAGCCCCTCTTCAGCCAGGCGGTGGTGGCACCCACCTTTAATCCCAGCACTCTGTGAGTTTGAGGCCAGCCTGGTCTACAGAGCTAGTTTCAGGACAGG